>JBBPOJ010001237.1:0-15343 GCA_038091395.1 Leccinum rimulosum | reverse complement strand
CCTCCCCCTCCAGACACCCCCACACCCCTTCCCGCTTTTCGGGATGACGCTCAATACACCGGAAGGGTGTTGGTTGGCGAGGTGTGGTATGAGCTCGAACGTGTTTTGTTTTCGAGCACCGGGTTCTTAGGCAGAGGAACCGTCTGCTACCTCGTCCGCAAGGACGACACGTTTTACGTCGTCAAAGATCACTGGGTGCGCGTATCGCGCACCCGACCTACTCTGAACGAGGTCGACATGATGACGCACCTTCGACATATCGAAGGCGTACCTAGATTACACGACCATTGGTTCGTAGATGGGGAGCCCAATATGGGCCTGTCCGAGAAAGTAGTAGACAACACGGAACGATATAGGGAGGAAAAATGGAGGAAAAATATGAAGTTTCGCCGCGTCCATTTACGTCTCATCATGACCCCTCGCGCTCGACCAATAACCATGTTCAAATCAAAACGGGAGTTGGTTTCGGCCTTTCAAGTTTCGTGATATTATCATTGGTGCGATCGTTTCATTACATGTTCTACTTACGCGAACTGATTTTATTTTACTTTTATTCCGCCGAACGCAGTGATGGAGCATGCTGCGGAAGTCGGCATTCTGCACCGTGATTGCAGCCTCAACAACGCCATGATAGAGGACTTAGAAGATGGGACTTCAAGTTCTCGTGGACTTCTCCTCGATTGGGAATTCGGGGTCGAAGTCAACGAGGAAAATAGTTACAACGTCGGTGGTACTGTAAGTCGGTCGAGTTATATGGTCAATCGATGGCTGATTGTGTTACTACGAGCAGGGAACAATCCCATTTATGTCCGTCAAACTCCTCAACCAGCTCAAGGACATATCACATCAGACCTCGGCTCAGGGCTCCTCCCGATGCAAGTCCGCGTCCAACAGCCGAATATTTAGCGACAACGTGCTTGTGAAGCATGTCCATGCGGACGACATCGAATCACTTTTTTACGTACTTGTTTGGATCATGATCATGTACGATGGTCCACTTGATCTACATCGTCGCGACGTCGACCCCGAGAGGACCATCCTTGGTCCTTGGAACCGGGGCGACGCTACGATGGCTCTCGTTGGTGCAGGTGATTCCAAGATGTCGTTTATTCTTACGGAGCCCCGTAGGATGGACTTCCACGGTCAAGTGTCCCCTTACTTCCGTGACCTGCTTCCCCTCGCGGACAAATGGAGGGAGGCACTTGCAAGGAATATGCCGTTGACTACGACTACCGACACCGTCACCTTTCAAGACGTTCTCCCCATCTTTGACGACTTCCTTACTCAAATGCCTGACGAAAAATCGGCGGAGGTTATTAGGGCGGTACAGGGAGCGCGTGCGGATCATGCGACACTTGCACCAGTGCCACTCATACCCGTAGCACAGACGTCTCAGAAGCGATTTTCTGAGGACGTCAGGAGTACGGACAACCCGCGCGTACCTCAGAAGCGGTTCAAGCGCGGTCTTATGTAAGTCCGTATTCCCATAAGAACAATTTCGTATGTACTATGTACCTCGACTCATGACTCGACTTGACTCGATTTTTTGAATATGAATCTCGCTCCGACTCTGCTTTTACATACGCCTCGAACCGACCACGTTCCCTGAGCACTCCGAGTCCTGCTATAAATGGAGGATTTCGGTTCGTAGCGGATCCCTCCGACTTTTCATCCATCGACTTATATTTTCGTTGACGTCCATGGCTCGTCCACTAGCTACGTCCCCGAGGAGGAAGACAGATTTACTGATGGGCCTGACTGACTACAATTTTACAAGGTTTCTGCCGTCGCAAGACGGCGCTTCCACGAGTAATATTACTTAGGGCGGTGATTAAGTAAACCGCCCTCAAGCAGCCGAGCGGCGCAGTGTCAATTTCAAAATTTCAAATTTGGGCATCAAACGTCCGGCTTTGAAAACTTGGAAAGTATTTCATTGAATTTCCCTCACCTCAAAATCACAGCGCTATCACGCATGAGGCATTGTCCAAGCTGTGGAAAATCCTTTAAAAACTCGTCTAGGGTCAGTCGGCATCTAAGCCAGCCAAGATCAAGTTGTTACGGGTGGATCAACGACTTGGCACGCATTCAAGATGAGATTGTCGCGCTCGATGACCACCGGGATGAAGCACCCATACTCACCATGAATGACGATGATGCGATGGACGTTGATGGGTTCTATGGGCATGAGGAAGCAGTGGCGGGTGACGTGTTGGAGATTGAAACCCACGACTTCTTCGAGGGTGCTGGGCGTGCATATGGTCAAGGAATGTCTTTTATGAATGTCTTCGACAGCGACGAGTTCGCCGAGATGAGGAACGATAATCTTTTTTACCCCTTCGTCAATCGCCACGAATGGGAGGTCGGGCAATGGCTATTAGGCTCTGGCCTCAGCATGGCCGCCATTGATAAGTTACTGTCCCTTCATATGGTGCGTCTAGGATTTTTTAAAAATAAACCAGTGTCGTTATCGGTGTTCTCCACAGATCCAGTCACTCTCCTTATCATTTCAATCGGCCAAACGACTTAGAGCTCTCGCGGAGATGCTGCCTCCTGGACCCCAGTGGAAGTGCCAGCGCATGGAGACGTCTCATCCCACCAAGTCGAAAGTTCACCTTTACTATCGAGATCCTATTGACTGCCTCGAAGCTCTCTTTTCAAATCCCCTTTTCCACGACAAATTAGACTTTGTCCCTCGACGCGTCTGGACAACTTCTGCCCGCATTGTTCGGAAATTCTCCGAATGGATGACTGGCGATGCCGCATGGGACTATCAGGTCAGTATTCTTCGTCACATTACAATGTTCGAAATTTGACAAGATTCATTTAGTCTCAGCTTCCCCAAGGGGCGACATTACTGGGAACGATCCTTTCATCCGATAAAACTAATATCTCGGCGATGACCGGCGATCGCGTAGCACACCCGCTGCTTCTTGGCCTTGCGAACATCCGGATGAACACCCGATCAAAATCATCCTCAAACTCTTTCTGCCTTCTTGCTCTGCTACCGGTCCCAAAGTATATCCATCGGAACAAGTGCATGCGTGGCGTACTGGAGGACCGCCTGAAACATGAGTGTTTGGATATCATTTTGCGGCCGCTAAAGATAGCCGCTAAGTTAGGCATTATGATGTCTGATCCCGTAGGGAATCTGCGTCATTGTTTCACTCCAATCGCTGCCTATATCGTTGACACCCCCGAAGCACGCATGTTGGCTTGCGTACGCGACAAAACGTCGCCACTCACTACTGCTACGTATCTGGAATTCGGTAACGAGATACGATCACCTCCGAGGACCGGCCGCCTCACCCTTTCGCAACTGGCAAAGCTGAAGACTGACCCTCTATCACTCGAAGAATATTTCAAAGCATGTGATAAGTATCGATTTAACGGAGTTGCTGAGCCGTTTTGGAGGGACTGGCCCCTTGCTTGCCCTTCTATCTTCTTGACCCCGGAGATGCTACATCACTGGCACAAGGAATTCGGCGATCACGACCTCCATTGGGCCATCTATGTCCTCACTCCTGCTGAAATCGATTTCCGTATGTCTGTACTACAACCGATTACCGCGTACCGTCACTTCAAAGAAGGTGTTTCGAGAATTAAACAGGTCACGGGCTCTGAGCACCGTCATATTCAACGATATTTCATCGCGGTTATAGCTGGTGCCGCTCCACAAGATTTCGTAGTGGCACTCCGAGCATTGATGGACTTTCGTTACTTGGGGCAGGCCCCGTGTTTGGACGATTCCCACCTCGCCCTGATGGATGTCGCGCTTTCTGAATTTCACGCAAACAAGAACGCCATTATGGCCGCAGAAGCACGGCGCGGAAAGAAGGATCCGATCATGCATTGGCGTATTCCGAAGTTAGAGTTGATGCAAAGTGTAACCTCTAACATCCGGAAAAATGGTACTCCCATTCAGTGGACTGCGGACACAACAGAACATGCTCACATCGTCGTCGTCAAGGACCCCGCTAAAAATACGAACAACAACAACTATGAAGCTCAGATTTGTCGCCACCTGGATCGTGCCGAGAAGTGCCGCCGTTTTGGGATCGCAACCTCTTTGCGTTTGATGGAAGAGAAGTCTCACAGTGACTCTGGTTCAGAATCTGATTACGAGAGAGATGAATCCTTAGGTATTTATATAGAAGGGGCCCGCCCTACGAAGAATTACTTCGTTTCGGCGCGCCTATGCCAGGACCACACTCCTCCTCGGGTCTTTGTTGCAGACAACACAGCACTCCACCTTAATCTCGAGCCGTCAGTCAATCGGATGTCTGTCGACGAGGCAGCGGAAAGGTTCAGCATACCAGACTTACGCAGTGCACTTGCCGAATATCTCCACCGTGCACACGCCAACCCTGATGCCTATCACCCGATTGGAGGACAGCGCAGAACTCGCTATGGGACATCTCTGCCATTCGATCAAGTGCAGGTATGGTACAAGTCACGTCTACAAAACCGGTCCTACCATGATCCGTCTATCCTTACTCCCGCTCAAACCATCAATGCCATGCCCCCCAGTAATACGTGGCCAGAGGGTCGCTTCGATGCCGTGGCTGTGTGCATGGACAGTGATTATAGTTGGCCAAATAGTGGTCTTCAAGGTATGTTGTTTTGTTCGTTGTCACACGAGCCGCTCAAATTGTGCACTTAGGACATGTTGTGGCTGAGCTGCGTCTCATTATGCGCCCCCTCAGCAGGCAGGGCGCAACATCTTCCTGGAAAGACACATACCTGACGTATGTCCGACGATTCGATCCCACCCCACAGCGGGATGGTCTACTTGAGACCGCAACTCAAATGCAAATCCTCAAACGTGCGATTAGAGCCGACGGATCTTGCTGGGAGATGTTGTCCCACTCCATCAAGTTCGCGCTCTTCTGAACATTGTTCCAAGGTTTGGATTGAACGCGGATGCGGGGCTAACGAAAGACAATTCTATGAGGCGCAGTACTTGTTTTTTTTTGAATAAGTACTTCACTAAAGAAATATACTACGCTCTCTCAAATATGTAGCTTGCCCGGGCCAATGATATGAAATGAAACAGTCGCGCGTAAAAAATAATACGCACGGGGTTCGAGTCGGACGACCTTAGATACCACTTGTACCCAGAGAAATATAATTTTCACGTCTACTTAACGCCGGGGCACCTGTGTACCACACCACGATGGATTAGCGACTCGGACAGTCGCAAACGCCAGACTTGCATCGTTTCCGCCTACGTCTGAACCCGCCCATCGCTGGCGCAGTCGACGCACTGCCATCTCTTCGCCCACCCCAGCTTGTCGTTCTCAGGGACCTCGAGGACGACCTCCTCCGCGACCGTGATATCCTGTAGGCCCTCTGTTCGGCTACTTACTCACATGCACATCCCACAGCGTCATCCGTCTCCTCCGAGCCTTCAAATCCACTCGCGACGCCCACCATTCCTCCCGCTTCCTCACATCACCGTCCACCCTCCCGGCTCCTTCCTCCTTCCTCCTCCATCGCCAACTCCGCCACTACTTCCCCTACTCCACATGCGCTCTCGCTCGTACTTGTACTCGCATACGCCAACGCCAACGCCAGATTGGCTCCCGAGCTCCAAGCCTGCGAAGCCCACCTCGTCGCCAAGGAACGCGAGCTGGACGCTTGTCAGATCGCAATTGGGTCGGTTAACGATGTCGTGCGCTCATCTACTGTGCCGCTGGGTGGGTCGAGATGGGAATTTGGAAAATGGACTAGGGTGCTAACTAGGGTGCGTGTGCTATGCTTTCCTTTCGTTGCAGTTCGGTTTCACTGACACTTGGCGATCTTTAGTTTCGACGTATGTCGGGCGGTCATGAAGAACGCCTCACTGACTGTATTTGACAGATTGAATATGTTACATGCAACAACGAGACTAATAATGACACGATGACGCGGGACTCGGAGTTCGCATTACATCTAGCGCGAAGAAACTGCGAAACAACGACGTTTACGGTAAGCTACCTATGTCTTCAACGTAGAGATGAGATAGGCCTCATTCATGTGTAACTGCGCCTGCATTGTCGCCACAACAGTCACTGCAAAGGAACGATCGTCTGCTCAACGGAAGGCACTGTTCCATCGGATCCATTTATTCCAGTCGACGGGCACGTTCCACGGAACAACCCCCTGCAATTAGTTTTCGACTCGAAGTCCGGTGGTCATCCACATACGCAATGCTCTACCGCGTACTGGAATTAAAGGAGGTTGGTACTGTTTGTGAACCTTCTCTCGTCTATGCTGACCGTTTCAATTTAGGATATTATTTTGTGCGCAGTCTTGCGCTGCAAGAGCAGGGCTCCGAGAAATGCCGAAAGATCATGGTCACGTAACCATCTGAAGTCTCTCCTCACGGTACATTCGGTGTATTCATTTTTACTGGTTATACATACACTGATTTCGAATCAATCGAGAGCCACAGATCACGGAGAGGTTGCTTACGATGTCACACATGATGAGGAGTATTCTGAGGGTGTATGACTGTCCAAACTTGTTGATTCGATTGTAGATGTATTCAGGATGGAGTAGATGGTACCTCAAGGCCCCGGATTCCGTTTTGCAGAACACCACCGCAGGGACGAGAAAGGAAACCACGAACCTGAGGAACGTACGACTGACTTGAAAGTCGGGGACTTGCCTACATTGCGGATGCATTCGAGGACGTGATTGACGCGCTAGGGCGATATGAGTGATAGAAGGGGAGGAAGGCGCTGACCTAGTTTGGGTTAACGACTCAGACGATGTTGCTTCCGACGGCTGTACTACGGGCGGTTTGTTCGGCGGGGCCTTAGTAGTTCTTTCAATATATAGTACTCTTGACTCTTCACTCTCCGGCAAACCCGATCCACGAATACAACAAGTAGTTATGGACCGTTGACGTATCAGCCGATGGGACAACAGTTGTGACCGGAGCGCATGACTTGAAGATCATTGTCTTCTAGTAGGAACGGCAACATCATTCCAGTTCCGAACGCTCAAGAAACGCTCGTGAAAAATTTCGTTAAATTCACAGCGACACTGGCATGCAACGACAGTCATCGTAGCCTCTGCTACTAACTCGTCAATCTTGCTCTGGGACACCGTGACGACGGGCCATCAACAAATTGGGGTCAATCTTCTCGCTATTTTTCTGGTCTACCACTGGGCACCTGTGTACCACACCACGATGGATTAGCGACTCGGACAGTCGCAAACGCCAGACTTGCATCGTTTCCGCCTACGTCTGAACCCGCACAGTCCATCGCTGGCGCAGTTGACGCACTGCCATCTCTTCGCCCACCCCAGCTTGTCGTTCTCAGGGACCTCGAGGACGACCTCCTCCGCGACCGTGATATCCTGTAGGCCCTCTGTTCGGCTACTTGTGCATACTTACTCACATGCACATCCTACAGCGTCATCCGTCTCCTCCGAGCCTTCAAATCCACCCGCGACGCCCACCATTCCTCCCGCTTCCTCACATCACCGTCCACCCTCCCGGCTCCTTCCTCCTCCATCGCCAACTTCGCCACTACTTCCCCTACTCCACATGCGCTCTCGCTCGTACTTGTACTCGCTTACGCCAACGCCAACGCCAGACTGGCTCCCGAACTCCAAGCCTCTCGCGTAGTCTGTACGATACGAGTAGAGATGTTAGCCAAATCTGGCAACACTGAGCCAGAGTGTTCGCTTCGCTAGTGACCGGTGACGAGCAAGACACGGGTTCTATGCAGACGACGATCCAGAGGCACTCCTCGACGTTCACCGCAGCAGCCCCCGCCATTGAAATCTGTCCCGCCGGGAGACATATTCTCTGACTCGCGCTTCTATGGGTACCACATCAGGAAAATTTTTAAGTGCTGATATACATAGCTGAATATGATCAACTATCTATCAGTCTGATATATCCAGATAAATATATATCTGGCAATATCATTCTCAGATCATAAATTTATACAATCGATAATATCTTATAGCTCATGGCAGACATTTCATCACTTGATCAGGTATTATACTTTGGATATCATTATGTTCCATCATTGCCCTTTCAATACCATCATTTTGCCACCAAGCATATACATTATCCTTTGAATATCACCATTATATTACTAGATCAGACATTATTATTTGCCCATCATTATTTCCCAACCAAGGTCAGACATTATCCTTTGGATATCATTATGTTCCATCATTGCCCTTTCAATACCATCATCTTCCACCAAGCTTATACATTGTCCTTTGAATATCACCATGACATCACTGGATCAGACATTATTATTTGCCCATCATTATTTCCCAACCAAGGTCAGACATTATCCTTTGGATATCATTATGTTCCATCATTGCCCTTTCAATACCATCATCTTCCACCAAGCTTATACATTATCCTTTGAATATCACCATGACATCACTGGATCAGAACATTATTATTTGCCCATCATTATTTTCCAACCAAGGTCAGAGATTATCCTTTAAATATGATCAACTATTGATCAGTCTGATATTACCAGATAAATGTATTTCTAGCACCATCATTTTCAAATCATGAATCTATGTAATAGATAATATCTTATAGCTCCTGGCAGACAATATAACACTTGGTCAGAAATTATCAATTACATATCATGATTTTCCATCAAGCTTGCCCCATATAATCTGCATATCACTATGACATCAATGGATCAGATGTCATCCTTTGAATATCATCATTTTATTCTCAAGCTCACATATTATCATTTGAATATCAGCATGATATCACCAGATTAGATGTTATCCTCTAATTAACAGCCTGATTACCTGTGTTAAAGGTATACAAAATCTTGTAACTCATAAATCAAATGTTAATGGGTAGATAATTGATCATACCTCTTGGCAGACATTATGGATGACAGGTCATCACATGCCACACATGTCAGTCTGATATGTACTTTAATTTTCCAGATGGTAGCTGATATTCCTGATACCTGTGATAAGGCAAACAGCAATCAGATAAATGTAGATGATCCAAAATTATCCCTGACAGTATATTCATCACAATCACTGTAAATTATCTGCCTGCAGTAGCCAGTACTCAAGATACTAGAATGATTGTTGGTCTTCTAGCTAGATAATCCTAGACATGCTTTCTGCTTTTTGATTAGACTCATATCTCTCTGCTAGTATGCTGATAATGCAGTGATTGAATCATGGCAAAATGATATATATACATGATACCTTTATCTTCTTGTCAGGATAATGACAACAGCATTGTCAGCAATATAGCCAGCATGGTGTATGTTGATATGACCATCTGTCTGCTAGGAATGATGACATGTAATTACCTATAACAGAACAGAATGCAGCCCATGACATTGGACAATTAAACAAAATGCATCAGCAAATCAGAAAAGGTGTCCCGGGCCACCGTGACAACACCGTGACATAGTACCAAGTGTACTTAGTTTGGGTACAGGTATTTTTCCAACCTATACGCACATTTGAATTATTCAAAATTGTTCATATTTGTCAACTATGTAGTATGCTACAGCACGCACATGCGTCCGTTGGGACGCGCTGCACATAGATCGACTTCATCTCCTTGCCATCAGGTCACAGTCACAGTCAGTGTCACGGTGTTGTCTCGTCATCGTTGCCGTGTCGGATAAGGTGAGGGTAGGGACGGGGTGAGAATGGGCAAGTCGAGGAGGGTGTTGAATACGGAGAGGTTGACGGCAACACTGAGGTAGAGGGCCGTGGCGTCGGAGCGTCATTGTCATCGTGTTGGATCGCGTGGGTCCAATTTGGTGCGTCATTATCATCATCGTCGGTAGGCACACTACCTAACTGAGTTGGCGCAGGGACTGAAACTACATGTTGGTTAGCTAAACCAAACCGTAGCGAAAGGAGGAAAGCATACACACTCTGACACACCCGAGTTAGCGCCCAGATTTCTGACTAGTCCTTCTGAGCCAAGGCCTAGACAACCCCGAGCCCCGGTTTCTCCGTCCCAGCCCAGACAGCTGCACAGTCGATGAGCACATGACAGAGTGTGCCAAGTCCATCGTGTGCGACCGCGATCCGACGAGCATCGAGCTCACGTTCCTTTGCAACGAGGTGGGCTTCATAAGCCTGGAGAGGCTCGACTTGGGCTTGTGCGAGTTGCGGGTGCGGACACAAATGGAGTAGGCAGACGGCGGAGTTGGCATTGAAGGAGGGGAGGCAGAGAGAAGCGTACATGCACACGGTAGATGGTGGCGTAGAGAGGCAGTAGGAGCGATGAGAATCAGGGGTGGATTTGGAGGCGTTGAGGAGGCGGGTGACGTTGCGAGATGAGAGTCAAGTGAATATGCGTAGTAGCCGAACAGAGAGAGCTTACAGGATATCACTGTGGTGCAGGACGGTGTCGAGGTCATCTTCAAGGTCCTTGGAAGCGACGAGCTGGGCAATCTGGGAGCGCCATGCGTCAATGGTGTGAGCGTAGCGGTGGTGTGGGTCGTCTGCAGCTGCGAATGCGTTGACAACGGCGGCAGTGGACTAGGCGGCGGGCGGACATTGTGTTTGCTTGCCACTGACGAAAAACACCTCCGTCGGTCCGTCTCCCTCCGAATTCCGAGTCTCCAACATGATGTCTTCGGTCCCGTCCACTTTCACACTCGCAACGTCAATATGGTCGGTGACGGCAAGACGTCGGGGGCGTGTAAAAGGCGTGGTGCTTCCCATCTTGAACTCGCGCTGGCGATCTCTCGCGAACGGTAACACTCTCCCTCGGTAGGCCTCCACCTAGCGGACGCGGTTTGACAGACACTTCATCCTACAAAACAGAAGCCTTCCGCTTGCCCCTACCCATCTCAGGGGTTTGTTCCAGAGAGTCGATAGGAACATCCATATCCATGGGACCACCCATTTCAGTATCTGCATCAAAGCCACGCATGCTAAGCACAGGCGATGGTGAAAAATATCCTGGCTTGCTTTTGATGCTGGCGGTCGCAGGTCGTTGGTCGGTGGGTCTTGGGCAAGTGGCACAGTCGCCGCAGAAGGTATTGACGACATGAGAAGAGGCTGTACACGTTTCTTTGTGCTTTTCTTGGCGACCAATTTATTAACGTGTTCACCGCCATTAACAGTTGCCGTACCGAACCCGGATTGGGTATTCTGCGGGGCCGCACGCGGGGCTGGAGAAGGAGGAGGGGAAGGAGCAGTCTCATCTCCATACGTAGTGCATGAGAGAAGCCGTCAGGAATAGGGGGTACGGTGGATCCGAATTTCTGTAAATCATATTGCGTCTGCGAACTGTAAGGGGACCAACTCTTCGGCGTCAAAATCAAACACTGCAATCGTGCCATCTGAAGAAGCGGCGTAGAGAGTGAGTCCGTCCCGGGACCTTTGGTGTGTCAAAGAGGCGTAAAAAATCCTTTATGGAACTCACCAGCTGGGGTCCATGACGTGTCGTTCAAAAACTTCCCTAGCGACGATAAGAGGACGAGCGGTTTTCGTCTGCCAAATTGAGATGGATCTATCGTCCGGACCACGCTGCAGCCGAGACGCAGAGGGAAGCAAGTGCAGCGCTTACAATGAGGAAGAGCACGGCGAGGTGTCTCGCATGTTGCTTTTCTTGGGCGATGCGGTTGGATAGCAGGCAGCGAGTCAGGTCACTCAGGTGGGCGATGAACTGGATGTAACGTAGCGTGAGAACAATCAATACCGTGTATTGTTACATTGACAATCAATTTGTACTATGTAGTCTTTCACAACTTACTCCGACAATCATACGGGCCCCGTGACGGCGTGACTATGATCTTCAAGGAAGATTCTCACTTTTGTTGAATCTCAACCTTCAGCGGCGTTCAAGCTCCTAGCCCCAGTGGGGCCTTCACCGATATCACCGCTACATGGGCCCATCAGCGTGGACGAGCTCGAGCGTGCAGTGCATGCCGACGAAAAAGGTGGCGCCCACCAGTACAAATACTTTGTACTATGAATAATGATGGGCGGGGCCCCACCCGACCCAAAGCTTAGCGAATCCTGGGTGTCCACGGACGAGCCACCTGCTCATCAAAAAGCACCCGCAGAGCAGCTTGATTTGGGATGGACGCCATGAGAGGTATGCACGGATAGATGGGACGAACAACTTATCGACATTACGATGTGCACACACTGAAAGTGACAACCAGATCAGATATCTCAGGCTGCATCAAGCGCGGCAAACTACACCGTAGTACGTGAGAAAATCGATATTCTCGATGCGTTTCTCCACTGGTCTGTCTTCCTGGCTCTCGATATCGCAGTCCCAAAACAGTGTATATCATTTGTTGATCATTTCCCCGTGAGACCGAAGCATCACGGGCATCGTGCAGTGCTTGTCGAGCACTTGGAATTGGAAACGAGGATCGCAAAGAATGAGTGACAAGATATTCAGTGAAACTCATTCAACTGCAAGGGAAATCACTCATCAACTGGAGACTTCCTCTCTGTGTGTCTCGGAGGACAAGAGTTACGACCGTCAGGTTCTCATAAAATGATACGACGTCTCACAAGAGGCGGATTCGCAATCTGCTGGTGCCGCTGAGGTGCCGCTGAGGTGCCGCACCAACACAACCCGCCCCATTGGATTATATATCACCACCGTGAACCACGGGTGGATCCGAACGAATCCGAACACGCGCGATTGAAACATGTCGATCCCAATCACGCGTATCACCACCATCTTCTGACCATCCCATCAATGATCTCGACGTCTTGCTTACTTTCCGAAGACATAGTAGGATGTGACCTAGCGACGGGACCTCGACTAATACTTGAAAATCAGGGTTGAAAGGCACTCGAAGGTGGGCTCTGCCAATCTTTGCTTCGAAGCGAATGAGCAGCCCTGGTTGTTATACCGGGGAGCTATGTGTAGCGAGAAATAATGTTGTTGAAGCACAGGTGGATCTAGAAAGTATGAGGCCCACCTCCATTGTAAAGTTATCCCATCTCCCTGCCGAATCTATATCACCTGAATCATTTGCTCTTGTTCGAAAACGGGCGTGAGCTTGGCCAGCACAAACGGCGTGCCGAAGGGCCGGAGGACAGTAAGTCGAGATACATTCTACACTTCTAGATTCTAGGTCTGACCACAGGATCAGGTCTTAGATTGAAGAAGAGCCGTACAGCGAAAACGAGCGTATTCTGAATATGCATATTATGAAGTACGGAAAGCTGAAAAATCGAAAACCAACATACCAGAAATACGTATAACAGGACGCCTAACACTATCGCTATTGAAAGTTCTGTATCATCTAGTAAAGACATCGAATGTTCACAATGGAATGAAAGCGACTGTGTTGTCAGCATAGAATATGTATATGTAAGGATTGTGGAGCGAGCAACACACCTCAGCCATTGGCATGAAACGACTGGGGTGCGTGCCGCGTTGTGAAGAAGAAAAGAGCGACAAAGTAAGTGAGATCCATGGACTACCGGATCCTTCCGATATCTTCTAGTGAGATGGAAGCCTCAGGAATGTTGAACAGGTTCGCCGGGATATCGAATTCCTAGTTCATTGTCCTATATCAGCAGACGATTTTGCGCAGAAAAAAGGATACTCACGACGACCATGCCAGCGTCAAGAACGCAGATACGGTCATATGATAGGACCGTGCGCAAACGATCTGCGCGAACGTCAACGAAGCACAGGGGAACGACCTAGGTAGGAGAAACGTACGAGCGATACACAAAATTGTACGCTCCTTGGATTCTGTCGCGATCGTATCTTGGACCTTTCTGTTGGTCTCGTAATCCACGGAAGCTACATAGTACATGAATTTTCGCTTTGTGGACTAATGCTCGTCCCAAGGATACCGATGATCGCTGGGAAGCGACCAATAGCAGAATCTTAACTGCAACAGAACGCTTGAGTGTCAGTTCGCGAACAAACAGTCCAAAAACGTACCCTGAACTAGGGAAAAGTACCGCATCGAATACGATGTGGCCGGTCAAATCGGGGTGAGTTTCGACGTTAAGGCAGAAGTGCCGCGAGGCAATTGGGTTAGACCGCGGCGTAAGTCTCTGTGACACCTGTGACTCGGACTCTGACCAACACTTCAACTTGCTGTATGCATGTTCGGGAAGCTTTGGCCGCACGAAATCTCGAACGCCCTGAGGGGAAGCAGAAAGCTTGTCAAAGTCCACGCTCTTGAAGCCTGCGCTAAGAAGATTCCCGATGCCCTCCAAAAACTGGTACTGTTCCCCAATATTCTGTGCAGGGACCTTGGGGTTCGGACGGCGGATCAAAGAAATGGGTTCGCCTCCACTCTGCTCGATGTACGCCTTCAAGACCGGGTGGGGTGCAATCTCCAAGAATCGTACTCCGTCTTGACTTTCGTCAGAAATAATTTTGTTGATGGCACTCCCAAACAGGACCGAGCGACGGATGTTGTCCCAGCAATAGTCCACGTCGAGGTCCCTGTCGAGCCACTTCAAGTTCCCGTCCGTCGTCGACATGACCCGCGCAAAAGGTGTATTAGTACCCCGGCTCAGAGGGGTCGCGGCGACCCGTTCCTTGAACAATTGTTCTTGCGACTCCATCAGGGGCGTGTGGAAAGCACAGGTCACGCGAAGCTTAGCATTGAAGACCTTGGCGTCGGGATCGTTCGCAAGCTCGATCATGGCATCCACGAGCTCGTGAGTACCGGCGACGGTGACAGCTTGAGGAGAGTTAATGCCAGCGATCCACAATCCAGAAGTCGCCTTGGCCCGCGAAAGGACCTTGCGGACCATCCTCTTGGCCTTTTGCACGCCAACACCGAGAGCGACCATGGCACCGTTCCCCTCTGCACGGATCATTGTGGCTGCGCGGGCGACTGCGATACCAATCGCTGTCTCGCCATCGTAGTGTCCGGAAGCGTGACCCATGGCAATCTCACCGATGCTATGACCGCAGTTAGCAATGAATAAAGAACACAGTCCGAACTCCTTACCTGTGACCGACAACGAAATTATACTCGATACCCAGGCTTTTTACCAGGTCCACCAACGCGATCTGAATGAACACCAAGGACAACATGACCTCCTGGACGGGCCATATGCCATTCGCTGCCAGCTTGCACTCGATACAGGGACGAACAAGCCAGTTCGCTCAAGCATTGAATCCTGCCTATACTTCTCGATCAGAATGCGATCGTTTTCCTGGATGGAGGCAAGGAAGGCAGGGTAACTTTCCGCCAGCTGACGACCCATGAAGACGTGTTGCGGTCCCTGGCCAGCAAACACCAAGCAAAGCTTTGGGCTCAATGAGGCAGCCAACACAGACGTTTAGACACCAACTATATGCCTGATGTGACTGCAGTCGAGCCCGAATACCAATCGAAACGTTGCAACCCTGCAGGCCTGCTTCGAGAAG
>JBBPOJ010001236.1:0-15365 GCA_038091395.1 Leccinum rimulosum | reverse complement strand
ATTATTCCTTACGAAGCTTTGACCGCTATCATATTTGTAGCCGACGTATTGAGAGGTTCTCGTGTTGCTGGCGCGTTCCACATCGATACCATCACCTCTCCCTCGTCCTCAGCTTCGTACCTGCACCCATCGCAACAAATCGAAGGAGTGGCGTCCCCAAACATGATCCAGCGACATTTCCGGAGCATGCTCAAGTATATTCATTCAAAGAAGACGATCGTGTTAGGGAAGCAATCGAATGCTTTCCAAAGATGAAGAACGAGCTCTCATTGAAGGAAACACATGCCTTCGATGATCAACACAAGTGGGAATTTGGTGGGTAACTTCATTGGTGACAGAAAGAGAAAGCTGAGAATCTCTGGAGATTTCAAAACGACGTTGTATCAAGAAATGCGCTGATACAACTAATGACCATGGCGTGGCCATCGGACACTACTCGAGCGCACTCTCAATTTATCCGAACATGAATGATATCATTGTCAAGTGCTGCAAGGCGCGAGCAGGTTTACTGAAGGACGAACTTGTTAGCGTGGACAAGGTATAAATCGACTCTTCCATTGCGCGTAGTTGACCTAGTGACTTTACGATCAGGTTATTGAACATGACCCATTGAACTGCAAAGGTTACAAGAAAAAATACTCCATATTGCATAGCAAGAGGCGTTCAGTGTGTTCGAGATGTTGTTGTCAATGATGAAGAATTCGGCGCACCCACTTGAAGTTTGCAGCCACGGTGAGCCCATTGGATTCAACCCACGAAGATACAAATTTACGTACTTTTGATATCAGGTCGATATCTTGACACGACTCCACTCATCCGAAAAGTCGTTCATGACACCATCCGTGACATACCCCGCGTGCTTATCGACAGTTGTCTCTTTGATAAAACACAGCAAGTTGCTGCGTTTGACGAATGTCAGTCTAACTACCCGTGATCGTCTCGACCATGCACGCATCAAGGAAGAAGTGGAGAAATTCTATCAATATGTGATGTTCTCGCACAAGTGGCAGCCAGCTCAGCCAATGTTCCAGATGGTGGAGAATGTCTTGATCTATGGCTGCCGGCGGAATCTCCTACATCTCAGAAGCTTATCAACTTTTTGCAAGCTGGTCCGCTCTCGTCATTTCCGATGGGCATGGAGCGATACGTGCTGCGTCAATCAAGCAGATAAGGGTGTTCAGCAAGAATCTGTTGTTGCCATCTTTCGGTGGTACTGTCGCGCCGCACTCATGATCGTTCATCTCCTCGGTGTACTCTCGGAGTCGCAACAGGAAGGCGATATTTGAAAGTATCTGGAACACTCGCAGATGGACGTACCAAGAGTATTGTTGCCTCAAGGATGATTCAATTTTGCAGAGGATTGGAAGCCGTACCTCGGTCTGGACATTTTTAATTACAAGGAATCCCCAGTTATTCTCTCAAAGACGGAGCAGGCAACGCCGTTCGCCACGGAGAACTCACCACACTTCAACCGGGATTGGATAGGGTGCGCGCGAGAAGCTGTACCTCGCCTAGAAGCGCCGAACGACTCGGAAGGAAGATATCACATACTCACTTGTATCTTTGATGTCTTACTCCCCGTCATATATGGCGAGGGCAAGCGAGCAGTCCTTCGCCTCCTCGAGCACATCCTGACGCAGCCGGATGATGTCACGCTTCTCTCTTGGACTGGAAACTCGGCTAGCATTACCAAAAGCTACCTCCCCTCCGATCTCGTTGCATACGACCAAACTCTGCCTCCACGTGTCACTTCCCCATGCCATAGAGGCTGCTGAGATAAATCGCATGGTCATGGATTTGCAATCATCCTTTTCCGATCCCTCTCCAATCATCATCATCGCGCTATATGAACAACTTCTTGATCTCCCATCGCTCTTCCTCGTATCTGATCGACTTCGACTGTCTGGCCTCGTCTTCCCTCTCACCGATTTCGCACGTCTCGCGGTACGCGAATCCGATTCGAGCCTTCACATTTATTGCGGCATGGCGCCGATTCTCGGCAACGTACGGATCGAAAGCAAAGATTAACTCGCTCGGGATGCATCGTCTCGTTCTCGTTCATCCGTGGATCAGTCTCTTGCTCGCAGAGGATCTCTCTGGCGAGGATCCTTTGTTTGATTTAGAGGCGCGTGCGTTGCGACTGCTCGTTCGTTTCCGGCAAGCTTTTGGCGCACTTCTGCTGGCCTCGCAGACTCGGAAGCGCGGGCAGAACGGGTGGCGACGGACAGGTTCATACAGGTTCAGATTCAGGCGAGACGTCGTTGAGTGAGTTGATGGCGAGCATTGGTACGGTTGATTTGCAGTAGTCGAGCATTGTTGGCTTTGGATTTTGGGATGTCGCATTTCGTTACATTCACATCCAATTGTGTCTCGCCATTGGCGTAGGCACTCCAGTGGTTGCTTTGTTACGTTCGTCGTTTTTGTGCTGTTCTCTACCACTTCGTCTTCTTCGACCTGTGCGGTTTTTTCTCTCATCTCGCTGACATCCAAGGTATTACTAGTATTTCGTTCGGAATGTAGAAAATATTGACACAAAGATTGCAAGATTAGGACATTCCCATCCAAGGCTCCTGGACCGTAGGATTTTGTCGGCTTGAATTGTCAGTGTCACGCTTCTGTCTAGGCGATTGAAGTTTGAGGGAACAAACGGGGGGAATTGTGGATGGGTGGGCCATACTAGGTTTTCACACACTTCTTGCCTCCGCTAAGTTTGTGGCAAATTTACCCAGCCATGTTTGCGAGCGTCAGAGGTGCGCACGCCTCCCGCGACGCACATGGGGGCTGGAAAGCCGAGGTGCACTTTGGGGCTGCCGAGATCGACGACGCGTGCGAGTGAGTAGCATCCGCCGTTGCCAGTGACCTTGTCCCTTCTTTCACTCTCCATTTCTCCTCCGCTTTTTTCTGCCTTCGAATAAATACCACGGTAGTGATCCGTGATGATCATACGTTATGCTCAGATTCCCTGTGTACGAACCGCTAACCTTCCTCACTACCACCCTTCACGAATCGGAAGAGATGGAGGCAACGACCTCGCGATCCCGGTCCAGACCGGAAACCACCGTCGTCGCTGCTACTCCCCCCACACCTACACACCTATCACCCATCTATCACACCCTCCTAACCTCCCACCGCCTTCTCTCCCCCACCAAACGCCGCTCCATGCACCACTGGTTCTCCCAACTCGGACTCATCCGGATTTGCCAAGGTGGGCTACCCCGGTATCATCTACGCCGAAGGACCCCATGTGGCCGTGGTGTTTGTCAGGAACGTCAAGGGAATGCAATGGCTTGCGCTCCGTGTGCGATTTATGGAACCCGTCCCCGTGTCGGATGTCAAGTCGGGGTAGGTTGACGACTACAAGCCGGGATCCCGAGTACTCCCGGCGGATGGAGGTATCCAAGATCTCAGAGGTGCTGGAACAGATGAAGATTTGCGGGAGGGAATCCCTCGTCACCAACCTAGGCATCCCGAGAAACGGAACACGGATAAGCGGTCGTACCATGCAGCACCTGCCCAGCTGGAAACTTGACTGAAACTCAAAGAAAAAGAGAAAGGGAAAGGGACAGAGAAAATAAAAATACGGCACCTCGCACGCTCGATCTAATTCGTTTCCATCAACTAGACGCAAACATTCCACCCCACTACCTTTCACCATCGTCGACAACGGCACGGTTGCCTATGCCACATATCGCCCTGTCCGCGCTCTACCCTGCGCCTCCATTCCTTCTTAAGTTGCACACCAGCGTGAGCATCATCCCGATGCGAGTAATAGTGGGAACGGCGGCAAGTAACAAGTCACAATCCTCCGCCGTCTTCTCCCCTGTAGGCGATTGAGGCCCCCTCCCCCTGATTTCCATCGCGTGTAAGTCATTTTTCCTCTTCTTCGCCACGTGTGTCAATCAAACTAATTTTTTTTTTTTTTTCGCTAAGCCATCCGTGGTGTTTTTGTCTTGCCGGTCAACGGAAGTTTTGCGGAGACGTCGTCGGGGTCTGCTGCACGAGAGCTCAAAAGACGATATGACCAATACCTGAGCGTCGGTGGGGATTTTCGCTCGTCCTGTGCCATCACCGCCTTTGTCAACCAGCAAGGAAAGCAAATGTATCGTGTCGGGTCAGGGTACCTCAAGCGGAGCGCGTGAAAATCGGGGGTGTGTCCGGCGGTCCGCGCTTTTTTTTTTTCCTTTATCTGCCGTGACTCGGGCTCGTCCGACGTCGTCATTATATATATACTAGCTATCTGAACGAGTATAAAGCAGCCGGAATATCGCTGATAGTCTCTGCATTTGGGTCCACCGAGACGCCAACATCGTCAGGCCTCAGTCCCACGGCAGCAGCGGACACTATGGCTGCATGGGTGATCCAGTACGGCCTCAATGGCATCGACGTCGATTACGAGGTACGTATCCAAATTCACTTTCAGTAATGAGAACATATAGCTGATCAAGCTTTTTCGGTGGTAATAGGATTTCGCAGCCTTTGACGGCGGTACAGGAACTGCTGAGACCTGGCTGATCAGCTACACCAAGCGGCTCCGTACACACCTTCCACAGGGACAATATATCCTCACTCATGCTCGTGGGTATTTGTTATGTGTAAAGTATGTGATGGCTGTTGATCATTTTTTTTCGTAGCTGTCGCACCGTGGTGAGTTAAACAACTAGGTTTGGCACGTATCACTCGGTCAACTATGTGGGAGCCAGGTTCGCTCCAAACGTGTGGAACGGAGGAGGCTATATTGCTGTTCATCAGGGAGCAGGCTCGTTGATCGATTGGGTGAGTCAGTTTGAATTGAGTACTGGCCTTTTGATTGTTTCTTATTCAGTACAATGTTCAAGTAAGCACAAACGGTCGACCATCCCGAAACATGTTGTTTTTCTAACATGAATGCCAATATTGATCCTTAGTTCTACGATCGTGAGTAGCGGCAGTAAGCTAATTAGTTTGAACCTGATTTCCCGCGTTATAGAAGGGGCCTCGGAGTACACGACATGCTCTGGCCTCCTGACAGCCTCTTCGTCTACCTGGCCTGAAACCGCGCTCTTCCAAATCGCGGCGAACGGTGTTACTCTGAGCAAGCTCCTGATAGGAAAACCGGGGACAGGTTCGGACGCCAGCAATGGGTACATGACTCCGTCGACGCTTGCTTCATGTGTCGCTCAGGCAGCTTCTCGGGGCTGGAGTAAGTCTTTTGCATGTTCTAGATGCCATGGATGCTGATCACGAACTACTCGACCGCACAGATGGCGGTGTGATGGTCTGGCAGGTGATTTGATTCCATATATATTGGACTGGTGGTTTTGGAATGAGTTGAGACTGAAGCGTCTATCATCTTATTTGACAGTACCCTGATGCCACCTCCTCGTGGATTACTACCATCCGCGGAAACACATGGCCGGTTTCTGGTTTGAAGACGGAGACATCGACATCTGCTGGCGGTAACCATGCTGGCGTACCTGCCTGGGTGAGCAACGTCCAAGTAAGTTCCACTCCGCTAGAACTCATCTTCGCGCGCACACGATACTCATCATATTACATCGTTAGTACACGGGAGGAAGTCAAGTTACATATGAGTGAGTTCTTCACACCGTTTTACTTGTCGATGCTAAATCTTCGCCAAGTGACCATATCTGGACTGCAAACGAATGGTGCGAGGCTAAGATGATGTCGGGACGTGAGCCCATCTTCCCTCTTCCGTTGGAAGATTGAGAGACGGTGATGGACTGATCTATGAAAGGCGCCTACTTGGGTAGGAGTGATGAGATACAAGATTTGATGTACGACAAATTCCGTGCTGAGCTTTTAGTAAATTTATATATGTATGCATCGTACATAAGACGTTGCTCAAGTTTCAACACTGCTTGACATGTTCATTTTGACGGTCCGAGGACTGCAAGTTCACATGGCGAATCGATAGTCTCACGGTTGTCATTTTAAATATACAAGCGCGCTGACTATCAGTAAAGACTTGCATAGTCACTGTATAGTTTGAAGTCGGTGGATTGTTCCTCGAGAATGTCTCAACATGGTGGGCAAGGCTCATTCTACTGTCTACGACGATCTAGCAATCCTGGTTCTGCTCAACTCTCGCTGTTTAAGTTTCGCAAGATTACGAAGTGTTGCAAGTTAGTAGAACGCGACAACTTGATGCGACAACTGGAGTCTTGGACAGCACCACGGCAACATGCGTTTGCCCGTGTTTTCCCGTGATGAGTAACCTCGTACTAGGTCCCCGCTGTGGTGATGCACTGACGGTGCGTCCGCATTTCCGGGCGTCACATGTCATAGGCAGCCTCACGAACCACTCACTCCACACAGCAAGCCGTGCCGCCGGGCCCACGCCGATGGTGAGGTGAGGTCGTTGCGACGCCGCAAGCCACTGCGCAGGCGGATCGTAAGTTGATCAATGATCAAGCTTGAAGCAGAGCTGAGCCTCGCATCGCATGACGCATGCCGCCGCGTTCACCTCGCCCATCGCGATCGAAAGCGATGCAGCGCGGCTGTGCGTACTTGGTACAGCCGGCGGCTAACGTAGCGTAATATATTAGTATGATTCGAACATCGCAGGCGGTGAGAACCACGTTGAACCGAGCGGGCGTGAAACTCCACCTTTTCACCTCGTGTCCGTCTAAATTCCAGCCATACAAATCAGCGTACTTTAGAATGCTCGTCTTGATTATTCGACAGAACCAGGATCGATTGCCTCCTGAACTTCAAGGTAAGTTCCTCAAATATATACTGAATCACTGAAATCGATTAATCTGTTTTTATTTTTATTTTTATTTATTTTATTTTAGCTTCTCTAGGGCGCATGGACTCGGACCGGTTGCTCTTGCCTCTCACCACTCAGCTGGTTATCTGGCGCAACCGCGATCCCTATGCACAGCTTGACATAGCCGACTTGATGAAAAATCTCAAGAATGGATCTCAGCCACTAAGGAAGCCACAGCTCGAACAACCATATGCAATCGTACCACCGCGTGTACCACCTTGGCCTTTGAACAATATCTCCTCCTCCATGCCACGTATGGTTCGTTTGACTCATGACGTGAAAGGATAATCCTAATCTTGCTGCCTCAGCGCCCGATGCCTTCCCCCCTCAAGTGACGGAAGAAAAGCGGGGAAAGAAATGTTCCCCGGATTCTGCCGCTCGTCGTTCCCGTCCAGTACCAGCATCCTCCACCACCGCCAGAATGCGATACCCAACCATACTCAGACGATGTTGATGAACCCACTGTGGTTTGTCTTAGCGTTCTGTGGTCCTTTTCTCAGCTCACGGCCAGACATTCATCCGACTCATATCCGTCCGACGCTGCGTCACTCGACGCCTGTCGTGACGAGTAACTTACGCTGTTCCCGCCTACATAGGTTCGGGTGTGGCGGGTCTATCTCGCACACGCTTCCACCCCGGATTCACACAACACGAACGCACAGATCTAATTCGATCGATCCAAGATTAGGTCACCGATACATTGACCACCTGTGAGATGGTCGAACAGACGGGCAAAGATGACGCCTTTCGCATCGGATGTGACGCTCTTTTGTTGACTCTCACACACATCCCAAATTGAAGCTATAAAGCCACTTGTCCCCTGGCGCACTGGCAGACAATGCAAGGTTTCGCGACTAATTTCAGCAGTCTCATGGGTGCGTGATCGCCGTGTGATAAAGAGTCCCCGTTTCCTGACTTCGTTGGTCCAACAGTATTGCGATCATGTTCGAGGCGGGATTTTACCCAGGCGCAACCTACTACCTTTTATGGTACGTGCTCCTCGCCGATCGCTCTCCCCCAATTTTTGACGGTGCGAGATGACGAACGAACAGCTGGTACAAGCGCAACGAGTTCGGTCCGAGGCTCGCAATATTCTTCTCCGCAGCGACAGTGTCCGGCGCGTTTGGCGGTCTCCTTGCGGTAGGCATACTTTATTATGTTCTCCCTCCATCAGTGTCACCTTACTCGACGCGCGGGCGCTGCTCCAGGTGGCGATCTCCAAAATGGAAGGCGTCGGAGGCAAAGCGGCCTGGTCTTGGATATTCATCATCGAGGGCCTCATCACCGTCGTCGCGAGCGCACTCTCGTTCTGGATCCTCGTCGATTTTCCAGACAATGCCACGTTCTTGACTGAGGCGGAGTGCACCGTCGTCATCCGGAGACTGCAGGAGGACAACCAATTCAGCGCGACGGGGGAACAACTCAAGTGAAAAAAATATCTTGGCGAGCATGACGGACTGGAAGACGTATATCTACCGTACATCCCGAAATTTTGTTGTGCGTGATCGACGCGTTGGGGTGACCGAGACAAACGATCCAGTCGTGGTGTGGTCTGGAAGCGACATACCTTTGTACGCCTTTTCGCTGTTCTTGCTCTCGACCCTGGAATGTACTCATCCGCACAAAAATTGCCACTTCTGTTAATAGCTCGGTGAGTTTACCCTGTGCTTTCAAAGGGCAACCGCAGTCGACGTCATCGCCACCCTCCCAGCATTCACAGTCTTTCGTAATGACTGTCGCCCCTCCCGATACTAATCGCGGCCACGCCGAATTACTCATTTCTCTGAATGGCAACCCCCATCGCCCAACCACCCCAAGCGGAGATAGTCAGCAAAATACATCGGCTCCGTCCCACTTGACCACCAGCATTTCTCACCTCACTCCCTCATCTCCACAGGCTGATCCGATCCAACGTCGGAAGAGCTATGGTGATGGCGTGCGGCCCCTCAACGTCCTCCTGGCAAAGACTTCCCCCAATCAGGACATCTTGATACCTATCGGTGGTCTCAACGTCCTCACCCAAACATCCAGAGCTGACAAACGTCGGTCAATTAACCCCGGTCTAACCCTCCGCTTCAACGAAACCCTTCCCAACTCTGCATCTCCCGAGATTGTTCGTTCTCAAACCCTCCCAGTTCGCTCCAATTCCCCCGTCGCCCCGTCGCCCTCAAAGTCATACTTTAACGATTCCATCTTTCGACGAAGCTCGAATGCCAGCTTGTTACGCGACAGCTCGTCCGATTCGTCCATCTAGCATTCCTCCTCCTCCTCCCCAGCGATACCGGAAAATGGCCGCGCAACTCCGGAATCGACACGCACTCATTCTGGGTCCACGACGCTCGATCCCCCATTTGCATTCCACCCCCCGCCTCCAGTGCCTCCAGCTCCCCGCCGCTCAGCGCCAACCTTGGAGCGTCCACCACAACGATCGGCTAGCTTGCGCCGCATCAACGGATCCCAAAATGCCAATGCCTACTCTACCAACGGCCATCCGACATCCACGCGGCCCCTTCGATCCGACAGCTCCAAGTCTGAAATTACAATTCCACTGGCTTGGAATAATGACCGCATGGGAATGGTGACCCGGCTGACGTGTCGCACGGCGTAGAGAGTGGCACCGACACCGAGGCTGAAAGTTCCGGCGGAAGACAGTCAGAGGACAACACTCCAATCGACTCACCTCCTATGCCTCCCCCGAAATTGCGCCCAGAGGCTCTCAAACTTCATATCGACCCGGACATCTCTTCCCAACAGGATGGTCCCGAGAAATCTTCGCCGGTCGAACGCACGTCCACCGCAACATTCATCGCTCCGGCATTACCGCCTATACGATTTTCGATGTCTGGCGCCGATTTTTCGAATTTCCTCAAATCGGTTGGTGGTCTTCCATCGCTCAAGTCGTTGGACGAGATTGCACAGCAAGAAGAGGAGGCACCGCACAAGTCTCCGACTTCTATCCATACACTCATCCCTCAGGATGACGTCGGGAAGCCACCAACCGATGGCGTCGGAGTGGATGCTTCCTTAAATACGGGTTCTGAACCCGTGGCGCCACCTCCACCAGCCACATCAGCTGATGCTACAGCGGCCACGGAGTTTGCGTCAGACTCGGTTCTCCAGTTCCCTCCTAGGGGACGCGCCGCTTCCGAATCCTACGCACCTTCGACTCAGCGTGCGTCCATGCGAGAAAGACTAGACTTCAACGCCTCTCTGAGCTATCTCCCCTCGACGACTCGAATCACCGTCACTTCCCCTGCCGGCAGCCCGGGGCTGCCACCTGTTACGAGCGAACACGATCTCGTCGTTCGTCGTCTGCAAGATGCCCTTTCGGACGCGAACGCACGAGGTTCGCAGCAGCTTCGGTTCGAAACTGTATTTGTGGAAAATGTGTTGATATCGTTGGAGCAGAAACACAAGGAATACGTGGGACTCAAGTCAAAGTATGGGAGAACAAAGGAAACATTACATTCATCGACCTTGGTGCCGTGTTGATGGTTTAATGCTTTTGCGATAGCGGGCGAGCGAGCAGTACATGGATGGGCTCACTGCAGCCCAGAAAGAGTACGACCGCGAGCTGATAGCACGCCGAAATGCCGAGTCGGAGATCATTCGTCTGCGAGTCCTGTTTTCTGGTCAAGCAGCCAAACTTACCGCATTGACGGGGGAGAGCAGTCGCCGCGAGGTACGGCGGCAAATGTCAGAAGAGCTTAATAAAAACCTGGATCGACTCGAAAAGGATCTCTACAAGCTTAAAGCCGAGAGAGAGGTCACGTTGGCAGAGGTCGAAGAGCTGTGTTCCTCAAAGAGGTATCTGTCACATCTGAGCCCCCATCACACAGCCCTGCTCACTAGTATACAGTGCATCCGGAGCCATATCATCGGGCGGCGATGTTTCTGCCGCCCAATTAAGCCGTTCCTTGACGATGCGGCTGGACAGCATCAAGAAACAGACCACTCACTCGCCAGCGAGACACCCTCCTCAGAGAGATCGCCGAGCTCAGGTCAGCGCGCGAGCAGTTTTTGGAGGAAACGGCAGTGCTCAACGCTCGGAACGAGGAACTTGCCAGACTCAGCGCGCAATATACTCGACGGATGGAGGCTGCCCGTGCTGATTCCCCATCACCATCGCCCGACGTACCTTCGACGAACCAGAGCCTGTATTTCGCGAAAAGCAAAACCTGTCGTTTGCTCGCGGTCAACAACCCATACTGGACATCTTCCACCGGCCGCAGCCGTCGTTTAGCTCAGGCACGAGGCCGAACTCGAGCATGACGACCCTTCTCGATGATCGCGAAATCAGAATGATCCGAGGACCGAAGCCTGAGCCTTCCGAATCCGTGACCACTGGTATCTTCAAGTGGCAGGGCCACCGAATGGGAACAGACGTTTGCATCCTCGGATTCAAGAAGCAAGAGGCACTTTGAACATAACTTTCAACCTGCGAATGCTCTTCGGTTTACGCGCTGCGATCACTGCGGAGAGAAGCTGTGGGGTGGATCGCATTTCCGATGCACGAGTGAGTCATCCTCGTCGTCTACGTCTACGGCGGGTTCGTCTCAACTGCTGTTTAGTGTGCCATATCAACGTTCATTCGCGATGCGTCAATCAAGTCCATGTGTCATGTTCCCAGCATCCTGCCCGTCCGCGGGACGAACTGAATGGGATCGGGCAACAAGGTTCGTCTGATGGAACGTCTGCAGACGATGGCCTGCCGCTCAAACCATCTTAGCTCCCTCGATGTTTGGTCGTGAGCTTGCCGAGCAGGTCCGATCTGACCTGCAATGGGGCGACCGCAAGGTTCCTGCCATAGTTGAAAAGTGTGTAGAGGCAGTCGAGACGCTGGGTCGGTCCTAATGTCTTCGGTCGACAGACGCTCGCTGACGCATCCCGCAGCACTCGACTACGAGGGTATTTACCGCAAGACAGGAGGTGCCAGTCAAACCAAGATGATATCTCAGCTTTTTGAGCGAGGCGAATATTTCGCCTTTGATGTCCGGGATATCGACCGATTCAACGATATTGGTTCCGTGACGTCGGTCCTCAAGACTTACCTCCTCTCGCTTCCTGTCCCTCTGTTGACGTACGATCTCCACGAGGAGTTTATTGCTGCCACAGGACTTAAAGTTCCGACACTGAAAATGATGCAAATTCAAGAGCTCGTCGATCGTCTTCCGCCCAAATATCATTATACTCTACGGGTGCTCGTACTTCACTTGCATCGGTGAGTACTGCCTGTGCCGTATTTCATAGAGTTGCTTCAAGTTACTGATCATCTGTGCAACTGCGCAGCGTGCAAGAGCACAGCGATTTGAATTTGATGAACACGCGCAACCTGATGGTCTGATTGCGGGGGGCTAGGCTGCCAGGCGACCGCTGCAAACTTGTTGACGGTCCCAGTGTACATTGTGGCATGTATCGCCACATGTACTGTCGGGTTCTTGGCAGACCGTTACGGAAACGTTTAATTTGAACGTCCTTTATGTTCCCATTTGACACCGCGTGGATTACGATTCAATTGCGCCACTGCAGTACTTGCCTCGCTGTCGGTACGCCATTGTTTGACCGCCCCATTTAATCAACAAATACTGAATCGATTTCGTATACTTGCAGCTGCGGTGGGGTACATCATTTTGGTGGTGTCCCGCAACGCCACGCTCTCATACGTGGCGGTATATTTAGCAGCTACGCGAGCATGTTCCCCCTGCGAACGGTCGCACGACCTGATCATCGACTTCATAGTGGGATCTATCCATGTATTTGTAAGTGATCACTGATCTGGGGGGTTTGCGAACAGATGGACACCGATGGACACGTGCACGCAAATAGCCAACACATCGTGAGTGCAGGTCCTGAATATGAGAATTCTCGTCAGATGTGCTCACAGGTATGACGAAATGCAGCTCATGGGTCGTGAATAACTTCGAAGGGTCGTATAAGCGCAGTGTCACCATCGCCATTTGTCATCTCTGGTTGCGTTCGTACCTCCTCTAAAATACCCGCATAGTACGTGACGGGCAGCCAACGTATTTTACAGAGGGAGTATCCAGGGCGTGGTCAGCTCCAACGTCTACCGCGCGACCCAAACCCCGTGGTATCCCATGGGACACGGGCTCGTACTGATGTACATTATCTTTGGGCTGATCTCGACGGTTATTATGATATTTTTGCTCAAAGGCAGAGAACGCACGACGAGACCGAGGGGAAACTTGAAGGGATGAGGTGATTGAGGGTTCCGACGGGGGGTTGGAAGTGAATGGTCGATTTCAGAGTATGGAAGAGGCCAAGAGGGACTAGAAGGGAGATCGGTGGAGTGGGTATCGGTATACATTATGATGTGTCGGAACAAAAACAGATCAAACTTGAGGATAAAATTTCGATAGACTACCCAGACGAGTATCTGTCCGACCGTCTCTATCGTGGACGAGGTGACGAGGTAGGGCGCCGGCACTTCGGAATTTCTTGCACTGGAAATAACCGGCAGTCACCCTTGGTGGCTGCGTATTAGATTTCCCCAATGGTTACCGGGCTGTAGTATTCGACTCTCTCATATTTTTTTCTTTCCAATTGTATTAGTATTCGATATGGAATGGATCAAGGCCACGGTGAGTCACGCTGTAATACTACTAGCCTAGTCGTGACATTTATAGTCAGCAACCATTTTACGTAATATACCACGAGGCTACCTCAGGCTCCCGCTTGGGGTTTCGTTCTAGTAACCAAGGTCTCGCCAGTTACTAGTATCTATCAACCGATCAAGCAACTTCGGCAGGCTTGCACTTGAGAGCCACCATGTCTGACGAAGAAACACTCCAAAAGCGCCACGACGAATCCGAATCGGAAGAGTCAGACGACGAGGTCGAGGACGTCCCCAAGATTGACATTGATCCGTTGACCTTGACTGCGTTATCCCCCGAGGTCATCTCTAAACAAGTGCGTCCTCTGCTCGCGTCCGTCTAAGAAAAAATATGGATTTAACACCGTTTTTGAACCATCACAGGCGACGATCGACTTGGGTAGGCGGGCTTGGGCGTGTATCTCTGACTCGGATGACGATTGTTGACCACTGGCATTTTGTGTCGATGCACTCTTAGGCATGATCGTTCACGTCGCACACGGTAAATTGACGGTCGTGAAAGCCATATCCGGCGTCATGACCATCCAATTCAAAAACGAGCTCGTACGAAACATTACTATCAAGCTGGGTTAGTATGCCAACGCCCTTAAGGTGTGTTCATCGGGGGTTTTTCTTCTTCTTCTTATCATGCGCGTTCCATCTTTTCCTTTTCTATATTTAGGTTCTATCGTTCGCTTATCTATCTATACTGCCAGATCTATAAATGCGAAAACGAAGCTTGTCCACGGCCTGGCTGCTGCAGGTCATATCGCTCCGACAAGGAAGACAACCCACCCTGCGAGCGGCCCGGTTGTGGTCACCGCATGAAACTCATTCGACAAGGCTCTTTTGTCGACTGTCCCGGATACGACATTCTCATGGTTACCATGCTGAACGGCGCTGCGGTCATGGAAGCCGCACTGCTGCTCATCGCCGGGAACGAAACCTATCCTCAGCCGCAAACATCAGCAGTCGAAATCATGAAATCAGAACACATCATCATCCTGCAGAACTGATCAAGGAAACGCAAGCTCAAAAGAACATCGCCGCATTCGTCAAAGGTATGGCTGATCTTCTCCTCTACTCGAGGTGACTGATGATATTTGCGCTCGCTAGGCACCGTCGCCAGAGTTGTCATCCAGCGTTCCCATATCATATCGGCCCAATTGAAATACAACATCGACGGCGCCAACGAATACATCGTCAAACGTATTCCCATCCCGGTCCGAGATTCACCTCCGATCCACGCCTCATCGTCATCCGTTCCTTTGACATCAACAAACATGGATCTGAAATAGACGAACTGAAAGGCGGCGTCGCCGGTGGTTCCATCCTCACCGACCTGCTCCACCTCGGCCAGGGTTCGAGATCGGACCCGGGATCGTGGCCAAGGACAACGCAGGAAGAAACCGATGAAACCCGATCTTTAGCCGGATCGTCTCGTTGCACGCGGAGAGAAATTACCTCTCGTTCGCCGTACCCGCCGGTGGCCTGATCGGTGTCTGTCGGAACCAAAAATCGATCCTCTGCCGTGCAGATCGGTTGATGCTATGTTCTCTCTGTGGCTGCCATCACCATCGCCCTTGTTCTCTCCCTCTCCCTCTCCCTCTCCCTCTCCCTCTCCCTCTTCTCGTTGACTCCCTTGCTGCATCCGTGGTGTGGCAAACTGAAGCTCTCAAGCACGCGAAAACCATTGAAAGACGACACGGAGATGACGTATTGACTTCCTCCACACGGAAGGGACAACGGCAATAGCGTGCCACGACGACGACGTCGTGACGTCGTGACGACAACAACCGTCGCCGGACAGTCACCCTTGTGCGACCCGTTCGTGTCCGTGTCCCCTCCACGCTCTCTCCCTCTCCTGAATACACGCCAACGACGCGGCACCACGACTGCCGCCACGATGACGACGACACGAAGAGGACGAGGGTGATGCGAGGAGGACGAGGACAACGCCGGGACCTCTCCCCAGGAATGACC
>JBBPOJ010001235.1:0-15382 GCA_038091395.1 Leccinum rimulosum | reverse complement strand
TGATCTCGTCCAAAAAATGCGCGCCCACTACCTAAAAAAATGCGCGCCCGGCCCGAAAAGGTGCGCGCTCTATGAAAAAGTGCGTGCGGGATTATTGTGCATTCGGGCCCTCATATGAGTGGGCGTTTGATGCAAAAGAGAAGAAAAAAAATGCCAGGACCGTGGATTGAACACGGGACCTCCAGAATTCATGGGAACTTCAGTCTGTTGCTCTCCCAGCTGAGCTACCCCGGCGTTAGTCTCCTCTCGCCATTAGGCTATCACACCCGTTGCAGTTCGAAAAGGGGTGAGAAGGTGAGCTGAGTTCGGCAGGGGCTAGATTTCCTGAACAGGAAATAACCACCCAAGGGCTGCCCCTTGATCAACAAACATTCCAGACTGCTGTTTGAGGGAAAATTGTCTCTTGAGCCAAAATACAACGGCGGCGTAAGAGCGTATCTCATTTCGCCCCGTTCGCCCCATTGAATCGATTCGCCCCGGAACGTTCGTGCCAGAATTGCGTGCTGCTACGCCACAAGAATGTCATTGTTCTGACTCCGATCGCACCACAACTCGCGAGCCTCGCGGGTAAGTTCAAGTTGTAACCCTCAGGTCCCGGTCCCGGTCATCCTTGTCAGCTTTCCGCAACGCAGGTCACTCGCCGACACGACGACCAACTTGCAGCCATTCCGACTCACTGTCCCGTCCAACCTGTCGCCCCTAGCGTATGAAAGCGACCACATGTAGCGGCGGTCACATCTGACAACGCGCCCACCTGCCTGGCCTCGCTTGCTATTTCCCCCCCGTTTCCCTTTGCCGTATCGAAATAGAAATGGGGGCGAACGTCGCGAAAAGAAGCCGGGCGAAATCCTCTCAGCCGTTTTGCATTGCGACACGGGGACCTCAAAAAGTCTAGATTGATTCGGACTTTTCTGATCTCCTAAGACCGCTTCACCGCACATCCATCATGCCGACAAGCAATCTTAGTAGTGTGGAAATTAAGTAAACTGCCCCACACAAGCCCCGCAATTAATCCTCCTGCCTACACCATCTCGCCCTCCATCCCGCCGCCTTCCTGCCGCCTTCCCACATACCGACCTACGATACACGCATCAGCCATACAAAGTCGCACGATCAAGACCAAACTTTTTAGCCATGGATTTGCATACTCTGTCGACGGGTCACATCTCAGCTATCAACGGCCTCGATCAATCCGATCCGATCGAGTTGGATAATTAGAATCTTCGCAAAAGAAGTTGCTCAGTTCGTAATCAGGCTCACGGCGTGACGTTGGGGCCGCCCATATCAAAATTCACACTGATCATCCTTCTTTTCTATTTTCATTGCGAGAGATTGGGCCCCTTCTCCTTCATAAAACCGGCGCCGTGATCACATGGAAAAGAGACAAAAGCCAAGAAACACGGTGATGGTATAAACACATCAGCGCCGAATCGAACGAAACGCCACGAGATAAGATTTGCGCCTCGTTGCTCGTAATTACGCCCCTCTAACTCGCGATCAATTGAATCATGCTCATTACGTTCGACGATCTCCACTTCTTTCCCACCTCCACATTGGAAGCTTTTTCACCCCCCTGTTCAAATCCAATTCATCCTTTTTCGTGACAAAACCGACTAGCGTTCCCTTTTGTCCCCGGTCGCTCTTTGCCCGATATATCTCGGCGCGCAATCGCCTTTTTCCGCTTCACCCTGATCTCTAGCTACGTCGCGATGGAATTCGCCTACGCGTGCGTACCCGTGAAAAACCCGCACGCGCCGTCTAGTGGATCTCGAGTATGATGAAAAATGGAATGACTCACGAGGGAATAATGCAACGCAGGTCAGCACACCGACACGTCGACGCGTCGACGGGCCCTCCCACGTTTACGCACTTAAACCAAAGCCAGCTTTCCAAGACGACGGGTTTCGCCCAAAAGGCAGTCACATCTGACCTGTCCGCTTCTTCGCATCCTTCGGGCCCATGGATAAAGATCCGGGGTGTGCATCGAATAATAATTTGTCTTGAACGAGAAGTTGTGAGCGAAGTTCTCAAGAAGTGCCCTGACTGCCACCGCTCCTTTTAGCAAATTTTCATGACATCCTGAGAACCTCAGTTCGAATCAGCTTCATTTACATACGTCTGATTCCATGCTCATGTCCTCAGTCAAATCGAAAGCGAACGAGAACTAGGTTAGGGTCTAGAACTGGCTAGTGCCGTTATGGACCGAACATATAAAAGCCCATCTTCGTCAACGGAACCATAGATTCCTCGTCTGTCTTGAAGGTGTGTGCTCCTTACTAGAATTCGTGGGATTGGTTCTGATGCCATACCCATAATCTAGTGTATCCAGGCTTTGCAATCATGTCGCTCGACGCCTTTCAACAAGTCTTTACTTTGTCTATCTTATCCAACATCGCCAGTAATTCCACAGGAACCCAGGAGGAGCTCCAAGTGGAACTTCAGAAGGCGTTGCCTTCCCTTTTTCCTCTGGCTGGAACTGGATGGGAACTCGTATGGGGGCCAGTCGTCTTGAAGCACTTGGACCCAGATGACGATACCACGGGACCCGACAACTCGTGGTATGTCGCTTATCACCCGAGCTTCGTGTTCGAGGACGGCTCCGTACATCCGACCTACGTCATTGCCATTGCTGGCACTCCTCCCAATTCCCAGCACGCGTGGGAGTTACAGAACTTTGCAGTAGACAGTGTGGCCAACTTCAATGATTGGGTGGCCAATGGAATCACCAATCCTCCCGAAGTCGCTAAACAGATTGTAGCAGAAACGCCATACATCGCCACGGGAACAGTAAACGCGGTGCACTTTCTCCTTAACACGGCACCCCCGGCGAATGCCCCATCCGCAGGCAAGACGCTCGTTGACTTTGTCGCCGAAGTCGGCAAGTCTGGTTCTGCGAAGATTATCGCCACTGGCCACAGTCTCGGCGGAGCTCTCTCGCCCTCCCTTGCCCTTGCCCTCGTCCATTCCAAAACCATCTCCGCTAGCAGCACATTGACTTACCCTAGTGCAGGGCCCAGTCCTGGAAACACATATTTCACTCAACTCTTCGACAAGACGTTGCGGGCTATTAGGAAACCAGGAGGGAACAGCTACCAAGCGTGGAACCTCAACCTGATCAACACGCTAGACATGGTACCCCAAGCCTGGAGTACTCGCCCGGACATGAGCCCAAACCAGAACTTACACAAGATCCCCACCCTTTACGGCGAGCCTGCGATTCAGGAGGTGAGCGGCTTGACTCTGCTCTTCGCCCTCCATGCGAACAAGTCGTTCGTGTTCTACATGCCGCTCCCGAGCCAATCTTTCACCGGGCCACCACCCCCTACACCAGCGCCGAAGGACGTGGGGGAGTTCCTCTCGACCGCCCTCCCGCAGCACGGCGATGCTTACTTTGACCTGGTTGGCATTACGATTCCCGAGGACTTTGCGTTGTCTGGTCCCGGAGTCACTCCGAAACCCAAAGAAGCGAGGCGGTACAACCACCCCCTCATCGCTGGCTTCGAGTGGGCGCGCAAGCACCCGAAGGAGGCTGAGAAGGAGATCGAAAAGGGTAGGAAGGAGCAGGAGGGGAAAAAGATATCGGAATTGTCCTAGGCACTCGGCGGTAGGGCTGTGTTCAATTGTACTATTATTCGGCGTGCTCGTGGATTGTATGTTGTACTATATGTCGTGATCGTGGATTGTACAATAAGAGTAGTCTTGGATCCATCCGTTAGCAGCTGCATTTCGATTTCCCTGCGAGAAAATGGGCCCCTCTCCTTCATAGAACCGGCGCCGTGATTACATTGGAAAGAGACAAAAGCCAAGAAGCACGGTGATGGTATAAACACATCAGCGCCGAATCGAACGAAAGGCAGACGCTTGTTGGCAAGTAATACTACTAGTACTACTTATGATATATTCACACGCTGACCATATCTATTTCTTTCCAAGTACTATCCGAGTCCGCGCACATCCTCCAGCAAACATGTCTGGCTCAGGGCCTCGCGAAAATGTCTTTGCCACACGGATGGCGCTGACGAACATGAAGCTCCGTCTCAAAGGCGCTGAGAAGGGCCATTCCCTGCTTGCCAAGAAACGTGATGCCCTCACCACTCGATTCAGAGCGATCCTCAAGAAAGTGGACGAGGTGCGTTTGGCTGGACTTGCGTAATGACACCCCACTCACCCACTCTGCACAGGCCAAACGCAAGATGGGCCGAGTGATGCAGCTCGCGTCGTTCTCGATGGCCGAGGTCACGTACGCGACGGGCGACATTGCTTACCTCGTCCAAGAACAGGCCAAGTTGGCGACGTTCCGCGTTAAGGCGACGCAGGAGAACGTATCTGGCGTGATCTTGCCGGCGTTCGACGTCGATCGCGTGTCTGGCTCAGGTATGTCATCGCCGTCAGGATCCCATACTGGATGTCGACTCCTTACTGTGATTTTGCAGATTTCAACCTCACGGGTCTCGGACGGGGAGGGCAACAGGTGTTACGGGCAAAAGAGGTTTACGCCAAGGCGATCGAGACGCTCGTAGAGCTCGCATCACTCCAGACGGCGTTCATGATTCTGGACGAAGTCATTCGAGCCACGAACCGCCGTGTGAATGCCATTGAGCACATCATCATTCCGAGACTCGACAACACCATCAAGTACATTTTGAGTGAACTGGACGAGATGGATCGTGAGGAGTTCTTCAGGCAAGTCTTGGTTTCAAGCACGCTCTACGTATATAGTAGCTCACTAGTCCATAGATTGAAGAAAGTACAGGGAAAGAAGAAAAGGGATGCAGCCGCAAAACAGGAAGTAGCAGACACTGAAAAGAAGCCTGTGGCGTCGATCACGACGAGCGAGACCCAGCCTCAGGACATAGCACCAGAGACGGTGGTAGAAAGTGCTCCAGCTGAAGTGATTATTGTTGAAGTGAGTGAAGAGGTCGAGGAGGACTCCGAAGTGGATGAAGAAACCGTAGTGACGGAGCCGGAGGCAGAAGAGGCTACGGTCACAGACCTGCTGAGTACCAAGGACGAAGACGTGATTTTCTGACCCGTTCAAACGCACATGCTCTATACCACCGTACTTTTTGCAACGTCGCGGATGTCGACTGATTATTGTACCATATAATGCCAAACCCTAGCTTGTTTCACCCAAGAGCTTCAATAACTCAATCCTGCTTGACACCAGCTGGTCATGGTGCATATCATGTGCGAAGTGTCACATAGATACATTGGTAGTTTTATAAAGTGCCGTAGGAAAAGGAACGCAGAGAGGAACGTCGAGCATTTACTGATAAAATGTAAGTCAAGCTCACAACTCTATGAAGTGATCACGTACATCAACCATCTCCACATCGTCGGATTTTGCATTCTTCTTTCTGTCCTTGCGATCCAAGATTGCTCGTCTGTAAAAACGCTTAGACAAAAAAGTCGAAAAGCAGCGAGTTGGGTCGACAAACCTGTCTTTGTCGAGCTTGATGGTGACGATGACGACCTTGGAGGGGTGGACACCGATAGGCACCGATGCGCCGTTTGATTTATCGCGTTGTACGCGGTCGACGTGAATAACCCATTTCTTTCGGTACACCTGAGTAATCTTGCCTTCCCGGCCCTTGTACTTCCCGCGCACAATCCTGACTTCGTCGTCCTTGCGGACAGGCAGTGACCGCGTCTGTACGTCAAATAAAGTGCGGTGAGGTCCGGGGAAGGAAGGGGGGGCTACACCAGATGTCCACGTACGTTGTACTTTCCGCGCAGCTCCTTGGAGAGAGGTGACGACATGATTTTGCGTCGGACGGACGAGGGGGCGCTGAAATGTGCCTTGCGGGCCTTGCGCCGCGAGGAGGAAACGTCTGTAAACGATGATGGGTGAGTCTATCGCCCTCCATCCTAGGTGTACCCTCCCAATCCAGCGTATCGCCGGAGCAATTTCATACAGAGAATAGATGGAGGTGATGATAGCATATACAGAGGGTGAACTGACCAGGGTTGTACTTCATCTTGGTCTTGAGGACGTCGGTGACGGTGTCGGCGGGCTCGCAGTGGGGATGTGGTGGGACGAGTTGTTTGGTTCAAAGTTTGTACCTCGGAATTTCCCGAGTCACGGACCACTATTGGTCACCCCACACGAAGTCACGCAGCAGAGTCCAGACTCGATGTCCGACAAGGTACGCCCGTCGAAACTCAAGTTCAAAGGGGACAAGACAAAGAAAAAGCGAAAGAGAGATGACGACGACGAATATTCTGGCAAACAGAGGCGCGTCGAGGAGGACGAGGCACCTGACACTTGGGTCATGCCGGAAGCTCCAGCAGAAATACGCGGTCCTACGTTCATCCTGCACCCCTCCGATCCCTCTCCCATCTCTGTAAACTTCGACTCGACCCGAAACAAGATTATTTTGTACCCTCTTGACAAGGAGGGCACTTCCGAGTCGACCTCATTACTTGATCGAGAGCCAACCGAAGTCGCTCAAGTGTGGGTTACGACGCGTGTTGCTGGCTCACCCACCATCAATCTCAGGACGGGAACTGGGGAAGGGAAATTTCTGTCCTGTGATAAGCACGGCATTGTCTCCGCTAACCGGGAAGCTAGGGGTCCAGAGGAGGAATGGACCCCGGTGGTTTTATCCGACGGCATGGTCGCGTTCATGAATGTGTACGAAAATTATCTCAGCGTGGACGAAGTTGCGGGTGGTGCATTACAGTTACGCGGAGATTCTGAAGAAGTCGGCTTCAGAGAGCGTTTTTGGATAAAAATTCAAAGCAAGTACAAAAAGGAGGTTAACGAAGAGAAGAAGAAACGGGAGGCCGGGTCGGAGATGACGGACATCGATGAGACAAATGTCAAGTGGGTCTTTCTTTTTCGGCGATTATCAGGCGAGAATGCCAAACATTGCCACATCACAGCCGTGTACATCAGGCATGGGGAGCAGGGCGCTCCGTCACGTCAAAAGAAGACAAGAAAGAGGCGAGTCTAGGTGTCTTTATACGCTGCTTGGAAGGTGACGCCGTTCTTTAGTTGAAACGCGCACAGAAAGACGGCCGCTTGGCCGAGGCACTCCTGGACCGTAGATCAAAGCTCAAGAGGTATCTTTATTGTTACCATTACCAAATGAACTATCAACTCAATTCATCCATAGTGATCGATTCTGCTGATCATAGATTCTTCTATCTGTACAAATACAGTATGGATGGTGTTTTTAAAGCAACTTCACGGGCCGTCAAAACCAGACTGGGAAGCGTAATGATGGACAAATTCGAGTTATAAGGACGGTTATCGGATGGTTATCGATGACCCTTGGTCCCCTGCCCCTTCACCCCTACACTCGCACAACGCCGACTGGTGCTATGTCGTTCACTAAAGTCATTTGTATGCCTGAAGACAATATACCAAGTGTTACGGTCCTTGCCGAAGAGTGTCAGATGTCTGAGGAAGCGTTTGATGATTTGAGGGTGCGTTCCTAAATTCACTGCTATCTACATTCCATGGATCTTTTTCGACTATAGAACATCGTTAAGGGTTGTGCGACAAATCACTTGGACACGAGCGGAGGCGTTGGCATCGAGGACCAAGACCCTGTTGCATTACGACGGTTTTATGAACAGGTTGGTACCCCCAAGTTCACTCCCAGTCACTAGATGTGACATTCTATTTGTAAGATGAAAAAACATGAATTCCTTACCAAGCGCTATCCGTACTGTTGGCCTGCCTTGGCCTACCTGGATTTATGGCTCCGTGGGAGACGGAGCAGCTATTATAGTCGTCGTCTGATTACAGCCAAAGAGCGCCTCCCTCTACTGAGGGCTCGGTGTCCTACTCCAATTTGGATTAGATTTGCCAAATCCGTGTGTTTTCTGTTTGATTGTAGGGAATCATGACTGATCTGTCTGTACAGTTGGAAAGTGGTCAATCTCTGAAGGAGATATCAGATGCGGAGGGCGCCGTTTTGGTATGCACTTGCATAGTCTATCTCTCAAGTCTGATTAACAACTCCAAGACATTTCGTTCACGACCCAAAATTTGGAAGCAACGGCAGCCTAATAAGAGGAAAGTCAGCACGGAGGCAGGTGCGGTTGTGCCAGTGCCAGTGGATGATATGCCAGATCCGTCGATGAACAATACTACTGTCAATACTAACGGCCCCAGTGTCTTTATGGCTTCTGTTAGGTTTTTGTTGAACATTATTAGCAGGGCACTCCTCATGGAGTGAATTTGTGTACATGTCTTTCACTTAGGCTATCTATGGTTGTCTTTTTCTTGTCGAAAGTGATCGATCGATCTCCGGCCGCGGCGTGTTGACACAACCAAACCAAACATTACGTGGAATGACTGTTCAAAACCAATTACAACAACGATACTAGGAAGTCTCGTATCACACATGGATGACCAGTCCTCAGAAGTAACTGCGCCCGATGTTTTACCACTTGTCGGGAGCCTCTCGACTGGCAGCCTTGCATTACTTTCTCTCGCAATAGCCCTGTTCCTTTTAGTAGGTCCGTTTCTGCAGGCACATTTTGATTCTTTCCGAGGCTGATGCCATGACCTAGTCATAACCCTCGTTCGTGGCAAGACGAAATCCAGAGGCAATGCGCTGCTGTTGGTTGGGCCTCCCGACTCGGGCAAAACTGCCATACTGTCGACTGTTAGTTCACCGCATGTCTCCTAAAATTGAATATTTCTGACGGCAGCAAAGATCAGCTCGCATATGACCGAACGCTGCCGTCGCACACGTCGTTGCAGACAAATTCGGCCCAGATGACGCTGTCATCCACGCAGACGCAGTCATCCACGCAGACGCAGACGTTGCGCGTGATTGATGTACCTGGACACCCGCGAATTAGGGACCAGTTCCGCGAGCACCTCAAGGATGCTAAAGCAGTCGCGTTCGTAGTGGACTGCAGTACGATTTCACGCAATGGCTCAGCGGTCGCCGAGTACGTGTTCTCCATTACTCGGGAACGGACATGTTCGTGACTACTGTTACTAGGCACCTGCATCATGTTTTGCATGCGATCACCTCGCTCCCGCCGACACAGGCTACACCGACGCTCCTCGTCCTCGCACACAAGGCTGATCTGCTCAAAGCGGGTGCGTCGTCTAATTCGGCGAGCGAAGTTGCGATCAGCCGTGCTCGCACTATCCTCGAACGCGAGCTTGAAAAGAGGAGGGTTTCGCAGTCAGGGGGCATCGGTGTGGAGAGTCTTGGAGCCGAGGGGGAAGGGTCGGAGATGGGTGGCCTGGAATGCAGTGGTGCTGCGGGAGGGGCGTTTAAATTCAGTGAATGGGAGGGTGGAGAGGTGGAGTTTATCTCGACGTGGGTGAAGGTCAAGGAGGAGGAGTCCGACTCGGACGGGCTGGACGAGCTCAAGGACTGGCTATCCAAGTAATATAAACACGACCAAACAAGGGTATAAAAAGAGCACACGCTGTCTTTCTCTTTCTTTCTCCAACGCAACCTTTTAGACAGTGCCCGTTCGATCCAGCTCTAGGAAGTACGCGGCGATTCGGTCATGCGAAGAGGAATGTCGGTGGGGATACGAGCACGCGTACCTTATTCGGTGGTGCAGCGAGCGTCAGACCTTTCCTACACTATTTACTTAAATTTTAGTAGCGTAGTATATATGTTACAAGTCACATCACGTCACGCCAACGTTGGAACCGAATTCACAGCTGAGACGTGTACAACTTTATTCTTAGTCCTCGACCATCATCATCATGTTCATCATCAACTGGTTCTGGGACATCCTCGCTCAGCTCGGTATGCGCACCCACTTGATACGTTAGCTCTATCTCACACCGCTTCAAACAAGGGCTGTTGCACAAGAATGCTAAAATTCTCTTCTTGGGCTTGGACAATGCGGGAAAGACCGTCTGTATAACCGTCTCGGCGCTGCCCACACCATATCTCACTGTTTTTGCAGACCCTCTTGCACATGCTCAAGAACGACAGATTGGCTACTTTGCAGCCCACACTCCACCCCAGTGAGCATCGCGACTATTCGTAATTCCTCCAGTCTGACCTGTTCTTCTCAGCATCGGAGGAGTTGGCCATCGGCAATGTCAAGTTCACCACATATGATTTAGGTGGACATCAACAGGGTATATATTCCATTTTTCATTTCTTGTCGTTACGTGCCAACCGACTCACGCACTGCGCAGCACGCCGCCTCTGGCGCGATTACTTCCCCGAGGTCGACGGCATCGTCTTTTTGGTCGACTCTGCCGACTACGAACGCTTCGCTGAGTCGAAAGCTGAGCTCGACGCGTTGCTCTCCATCGAGGAACTTTCAAAGGTTCCCTTCCTTGTTCTCGGTAACAAGATCGATGCACTCGGTGCTGTGAGCGAGGAGGAACTCAGACATCACCTTGGACTCTACCAAACCACCGGCAAGGTTGGTTTCATTCATTCTACCCGTCTTCGGATTGGTGTTCATCCACACATGCAGGGCAAGGTACCGTTGAGCGACATCCGGCCAATTGAACTGTTCATGTGTTCGGTTGTCCAAAGGCAGGGCTACGGCGAAGGTATGTCTTCTTTGTCTCCGTTTCGCTCGTCTGATAACCAGGTTTCCCACTAGGATTCCGATGGGTTTCCCAATATGTATGTCTCGCTTCTGATTTCGTTCAACGTCCACTGACATTGGTTGACAGATATGATATTATTCTGTCGGGGAATCCAGAGTCATCTTAATAGTACGCTACTTCGTGTTTTCGTCTCGAACACTTTCCTTTAAGCTACGCACTTCAAATCATGCTTTCGTTCCACTGGATCACCTTTACACGAGCATGTAGCTCCTAGATTGCTGTTTACGCAACAGGATTTGTTATGATGAACTATTCCTGGAGTAGATAAGGACGCCTGGGCGCAAACGCCCCAGAAGCTGAGCACTCTCTAAAGGCTACGGTATCGCCCCCATGGCATAGCCTTGCATGATGTTTCCGAGTACCCATGCGTGTCCGCCTACATAGAGCAAACTCCTCAGCCAAAGACCAAAGAATACATCCTGTCCCAAGAACTCGAGCTTGTATGCTTCGGCTAGCCATAGCGCCTGAGTGCCCGCCCAGACGGCGGCGGTCACGGCAAAGGTCCGCCATGAGAATCGAACGCGTGGAGCTAGAACGGGCAAGAAGAGGGTGTACCACAAAAAGTACTGCGACGTGCACACCCGGTTGAACAGCACGAAACTAAACGTCTGAACGAACCACGCGAACGGAAGGTCTTGCGCGCGTCGACCGAGCACGAGGCCTGTGCCGAGTGAGAGTACGAGCTGCGGGACCAGGCTCGTGAGCGGCGAGCGGAGGAGCCTTTGAGCGAGTGAAAGTGAAAGCGCGTAGTGGTCGTCGGATTGACCGGGGTAGGTGAGATACGTGAGGTAAAAGTAGGGCGAGAAGTTGTGCCGGTGGTCGAGGCGGTCTACATGATACAGATAGGCTTCATACAAGAACGGGCGTCCCCATCTGTAGCGGGGGGAGTGAGTGGTGGGTCTAGGTGGAAGGCGAAGAGAAGAAGGGGACGTACACGAGGTAGCAGAGCGCGCCGAGCAAAAAGAACGTACCCGCACTCACGATCGCAAACCGAATCGTCCGCGCGCACACGAGCGACCTCACAAAGCCGAATCCCCAGCCGGACGACGGACGCTCAAAGGCAGCGATGGCGGCCACGCAGCTCACGCCGTAGATGACGGGGTAGATTTTCCAGTGGGTGCTGATGCCCAGCATCACGGCAGCCAAGTCCCAGCGGCGGTGCAGCGCATAGTACAGCGTGAGGAGGACGAGCGTGCAGAGGATGGATTCGGAGGATCCGCGTGTCGAGATGGTGAAGACGAGCGGGTTCAGGAGGTGTGTAGCCGCGAGAAGGGTGGCTGGCATCTGATCTTTTCTTGGACTGTCGCGTTGCTGCTCGTCGAGAGGTTTCGCTTCATCCGGTTCACTGGACGGCGTCGGTGTTGGTCGCGAAAGAATGATGCAAGTCACGAGCAGCTGGTATATGAGCACCCCGTTGACGAGGTCACAAGCCGCAAAAAGATACTTTCCAAACGACGCGTGAACGAGCTCGTTCGGGAGCAACAGGACCGCCAGGAGAGGCGTATAGCGATAGGTTTCGCGGTTATACGGGCTACGGAAGCATGGCACACCTGTCACCGACGCGAACTACAGAAAGAAGGACTGACTCACTTTCCGACATTCAAGCCGAATTTTCCTGTCAATGGACCTTGTGCGACGTTGTTCTCGTTGGGGTTGAAAAGGAACCGTGCCGCATCGCTGAAGACGCGATAGTCGATGTCGGTGTACTTTACGACGGAGCGGGAGTCGTGCCACTCGCTGTAGAGGATGAGACCGACTCTCAGGAGCGCGGATACGACCAACAGCGTCCAGAACCGAGGAGAATAGTGCAAGCTCACGCTCGAACTCATCGACGTTGCCGAAATCAGCTTTGTCGTCGGCCCTTGAATTCTGCTGTTTACTGTTACATCCTTGATCATACCAAGTACTTTTCTGATCTCATCCAAATCGCCTTCTCTCCGATATGAAAACAGTCATTGATGCTTGCCTCAGCCAGGGGTACTTATTGGGAAATTAGAGCGCATAACTGCCTATCCATATCCGTGACCGGCGAACGGAAGAATTGTTATCGAGTAAACAAAAGTCGACAAACTGAGATCAACTCAGTGGCACGCGTCGTGTCGATGACGAGGATGCTTTAACTCATGACGGGGGCTGATCACTACTCACGATCAACGGTTCGTCGGATGTGTCTGGGAATCCTAGTCAGCAACGACGGCCGTGCAGCCGACGCCTGGATAGATACGCCTCCGATAGGTCTTCATGCCGAACATCCATCGCACCATACTACATGCAGGAACGCATTCAACGCCTTGCCTGGTCTAATTCTTTGTGAAACGACATTTGGTATTTGAAACTCGTCTCGGAATTTCTTTTGATCAAATGTATCAATGTACTACAGATCTGGATCCAGATCCGATGCTCCTGGCGGAGTAATTGCGGAGTGAAGTTGCCTTGACGATGTTTGAACTTTGAAGTAGCCAGAACCTCGAAAAATCAGTACATGACGTCATAGTTCTTTCAAGAGCAGCTTACATCTGCTTGAAATTATACAGCCACGGGGACCAGTTGAAAAACGCTACGAGTAAATTCTTCACGCATAATTCCGGACCGATCTTGAAACATCTCCATTGTGTACTTGTCTAGTTCAAAGACATGCAGTAATCATAATTTCCACCTTGGTTGGCACCCCACCAGGAAGGGAACAGGTGGGCGGTACCTGTCGCGCCTTGGACGGCAAACGACAGGATGAATACCATGACCTGGGTACCACCATCGAGCGCTGTGACGTGTGAATAACAGCGCTGTAAAATGCGGAAAGGAACGCACCTGCTCCGACGAGGTAGTTGTATTTCTGGAACCAACGGGGGTAGCGCGTTCTGACCCACCACTGAGAAACGAATGCGATCACAAAGTACGATAACAAAGAGGAATTAATGCCCTGGCCGAGGGAGCCGGTCCACATGCTAGATGAAAGGATCATAAGGGGCTTAGCCCGTCAAGAGAAGTTGGACGCTTACAAGATGAGAGGTATATATAAATAGTCAGCTCCAAGCTTGGGCCAATAGCGATGAACGATCCAGAACGGTACCGGCGCAACAAGTCCGATTAGATACGACAGCGGAACCCACTGGTACCTGCCGCCAACGGAGAACAGTTCATGACTGAGGCCACCCCATGCAATGGCTTGTGAGTTGTACTGCTGCGGTTGTTGGCCAGACCAGATGTTTGTCCCCTGAACGGAAAGTAAAATATCCCGCTGGTTGTCGATGATAGAATTCATCAAGACTAGAGGTAATCGTAAGAATATGCTGAGCAGTGGTGGCGATATCCTACCATAATTCAAGATGGCGCCAAGGAGAGTGCCGACTACCTGTGCAGTGAAGGAGGCACGAGGAGGCAGCTTGGCATCTATTAAGATACGTCAATATTTCTATTGTCTGTGTTTCCAGAAGACATACACTGGCCGACCTTGAGGTCACGGAGCAACAAACAAGCCTGTGTAACGGTGTCTGAAAACAAAGTCCATGAGTTAAGTCCCATTTGCACATGGAAGCGAACATACTGTAGCTATAAAGAACAAAATACATATTGGCCATTGGCTTTCCTGGGTGCAAGTATCCTGCAACCATCTGTAGAAAGGTTTCTATTCAAGATGAGCATAGCCGATTTAAGCGAATGGAATGTTGATCTGAACTCAAGACGTACGGACTGAAGGATTCATCCCCGTAATACCTTGCAATGCTCCAAGGAAGATGATGGATATAGATGCCAGCATGATGGATATGATATAGCCCCACCACGGCAAAGTGGAGTCACTCTTGTATATGACAACCAGACCCACCACGAACGATGCCACAAATGTCATGCAGTACCAGCTATGCTGGACCTCAGGGTACTGAAAGAAAAAAAATCCTTCAGTATTCACAATCAGAATTACAGAAAGCAAGTGGTTCACCTTGAGCATTTCAGCGTAGTGAGGGTCGATATCATCAGCATGCTTGCACTTCTCCCGCATACCACCGTCATTCCAGAAGCTCCAGTTCACATTTTCCCATCTAAATTCTCGCCACTTTCTGGCGAGGTTGGAGGGAGACAACCAGTCCCACGCCCCGCGCAGGTCATCGCGGTTCCAGAGAAGCAAGTGACTGATTGTTGCCGCCAAAGCCAAGTTCGTGGAGATGAGGTATACGACCCAAGTCCCAGCGTGGTAAGGCAATCCCTGTTCGGCAAGAAGTGTAGGATCGACTTCGTAATTTGCATTCAAGATCAATGTCTGGTCGTACACGGTTCCATTTTCATAGAACAGAAGTTGAGAAATCTATTATTAGTACGTTCAGTGCAGTGGCTAGCATAAGCTATTCCAGGACATACGAAAGGAAAGTTCTGTGATTGCCAGATGTTCTTGTAAAAGACGGCAATGAAGACCAGCCTAACGGGAGCATATTAGACAAGCTTTGGAAGGTATTCATCATGCACCCACGTGCATAGTATGTAACCAATGAAGCAGGATAGCTGATGTCTCGTGAGTCAAAATCGATCATTAGTTTGCCTTGAACCTACCTGAACCTTCAAAGGAATTGCGATGGGGTTGATGTATCCAGCAATATACTAAAAAAACGAGGTAATTACCGCCGTATCAGCCTTAAAATAAAATAAAAACTAACCTGCCAGTCAAAGCAAATAGAGAGAAAACCGAGGCCCTCGTTTCCATTACTTCCACCAAACAATCGGGAGACGGCCGCGTTGTTCGGAAGAGCAAGGCAGAAGATCGACAAGCCTGTGAGGAGTGGGAACATCCACTCCGGGAAGAGTTCCCATATAAAGATCCTGCAGATT
>JBBPOJ010001234.1:0-15383 GCA_038091395.1 Leccinum rimulosum | reverse complement strand
GGTTCAAGGCCTTACTATGAAGGTTGGGCCTAGATAGCAGTAGGCTCGAGGACGGGTCACTCTAACCGAACCTCAAAGCAGGCGTAAACTGGGTCGCCATGAGTCATTCGGAAAAACTCACGAGACAAAGTTGGAAAGTTGTCGCTGCAGATCTGTGACAATGGTACATGTTGTTATGTAATTTCTTTCCACGGAAAACACATAAGCATAAGTATGCGTCATCCTGCAAGCAAGGTGACAAGATACTTCTACAAACTATCAGACAAGGCGATGCTGCCTATAGATACAACTTGGGCCTGACTCACGGCCACCGGTATTGACAAGTCTGATGTAGACAATGAATAGTCACAGTGTATTGTATTGAAGCTCGCACTGCAACCATCGCTTTCCGCAGGGCCTGGCTCAGCCTGCTTGTTCTCATCCTGGTTTCCCCGTCCTCTTTCCCTGGCGCAATCCAAGTGATGTGTTGCATCCGGGGTTGGCAGGACGATGCATTTTTACGAGCACATTTCCAAGACAGCTAGGAAGGGTATGCAAAGAAAAGTATCGGTTAGTCCATGGGGTGTACTAGGTATACTGGTAGGGACTCTTAGCTATGGTGACCTTCTGGGCCTCTTCCGTGCTACTAATCATCCATTTTTTACTCCTTGATTGGCTTCTTACTCCACGTAGCGACTCCTCCTCATCTTCTTTGCGTACGCTCAGCTCCAAGGGGACTTTGACGAGCACCTTGTACGGTGTTCAAACATGTGTACAACCAAGATACCATGTCAGGTTTTCCACCTGATAAAGAAGTTCGGTTGCCTTGAAGGAATTCGTCAAGCCAGAAATGGTGCGATAGAGCATCTGAGCGCGGAGCGAGGCCCAGATACTGTGTCCTTGATAAAGTTGTCCCATTCGACGGGATGCGAGTACTCAAAAAGCGTTACGCGCGTGTTCTGATCCTCTTCACGGATGTCTTCCAGGAGACTCGACAAGATCTTCTCAGAGTAGTGTGGGACAAGGACATGACATACGCACGGATTGGCAGGCAGAGGTTCCGAAACCGCAGAGGTAAGGGAAAGTGCGTCGTTCCACTTCTTTGTTAGATGGGAAATGGGTGCCCTTGTGGTTCGAACTGCTTTGGTTGGGGAAGAATGGCAGGACATGCTCGATCGACAGGAGATGCTCACGGTACATGGAGATAATGAAGACATTGCAAATTTGCGAGACAGCACCTTGGGATTATACTTGCCTCCATCTCCCCAGTGGCGAGCAACTTGACATAGATTCGTTGAGGCATGTGGGTTTAGCCGCCCTTCCACGGCGTCCAGATAGAAAGCCCTAGCACAAAGAAGCGACCGACGGAACATGAAGGTGACCTGATGGCAGCACGGAAGGTCCCAAAGTCCCTGTCGTTTCAGCCCTAGACCGTCATTTTGGCCATGACAGCAACGGGAACTGAAGGACTTCGTAAGAAAAAAAATACGACTCGGAGAACTTGTAGCCACATACGATGAGTTACTAGAGAAAGATGCTGGCTGTGCGGGCCCAACGAGGAAGCTCGGGATAAGATGCAGTGAAGGTCTGCGAGGCTATGTACCTGCGCGACTTGCCTGCAACACGGTCGCCAAACATTTGACCAGAAGGGAACAATGCAAACGCAATAGCAGCGACCGTGGAGACAAAGACGTGCACGACGCCAACTATGAGCGGTATCTGGGAGTTGGTAGAGCTCGTCTCGGCAAAGGCAATGTAGACGGTCCTCCGGTCAATGCGAGGATGACGAGAAGTAAGATAAAGCGGGTAGTGAGGTGAGGGGTGTTGTTCCAGGTGGTGGGAATGTACACGAACTCGGTGAGGGTAGCGAAAATCATGATTAGGGTAACGACGGGGCCACTGAGTGCGGTGGGGGACCAAATCATGGCGGGAAAGGGGGACTGGTGGGGAGTTGAAGGCGGTGTAAAACCACTGGCAGTACAGCGAGATGTGGAGGATCCAGACATGGTTGAAATTGACGAGGAGATGGGTAACGGAGCGTCTCACAGTAGGTTTTGCAGAAGACGCTATTCAAATCGACACGTCGGAGGCTCACGTAGCGTTGGGTAATAGGAGATACGCCGACCACACGAGACTGCACGCAAGCACTAAGGGTCCAGGAAAAAGAGAGTATTAAGGACGCACGTTGTTATCGAGCACGATGCGGACAAGACCCTCTGGATACCAAAATAGCTGATTGATGTCGTCGTAGCCAATGATTGGTGGTGATCGCGCTCCCTTCTGACGAACTTGCCGTCGATAAGCTCGTATGATCCCTGGTTGTATATGAACTGGTTGATAGGCTTTAACAAGTCAGATGCATTATCCGTTTCCTCTGCTGCGCGGTCGTCACGGAGTTCCTCTCGCATCCCCCCTGTACCTCTCATCCATTCGATACCCGACTCCCTCTCGGTCAAGGAAGAATACAAATCCGGTCGCCCACGCTCTTCCTCGTGTATCTCCGCGGTGAACCCTGCCGAAGCTCGTTCGCAGCATGTACCTACCTTGCCCTCAGTAAAAGTGCCATCACAAGCATTCCAACCATCGTTGATGCCCCAGCGTCCGTTTGCGAATAACCGATCCGGCCGAGGGTAGAGTCCCGTAGGGAGCTCCACCGGTGACTCGAGTAGCGGACGTGATCCGTTCACGCCCGGCGATGGCAGTGAGATTGGCGTGAAGTCCACAAGATGTTGGTAGGTTGATGCATGATATCATGATCTTTTCGTACATGGGTGATGCAACAATACGATAATTGTCGTACACCCATATATCATAGGGTTGTATACACTAGTCCTGTACATATATTCCTAGTAGTTGCGAACGATGCATCATTGATGCAATTTATTCCAATTAGTATGTCATCGCGCCGTTTTGTCGAGCACTGATCCAGATTCCGGCCTGATGCATCATCATTGTATGTTTGAAAATCCGGATCGATCCATGTGCCCGGTTAGCCCAGCAGGCTGTTTCAATTTAGCAGCGTGATAAAATAAACTACATTTAACCGTCAGCTGCAGTGTTGCTGCCGTCTCCCTGTCCTCCCCGTCCTCGTCGTTTCGCCGTGACTCGTCCTCGTCCTCGTCATCGTTTCTGTTGCAATGCCGCCGTGTTGTGGTCGTGGTCGTGGTCGCGGTACCACCGTGCCGTCTCCCCATCCTTCCCGTCCTCGTCGCCGTGTTTGCGATACCGTTGTGTTGCTGACGCCATATCCCCGTCCTTCCCATCCCCATCGCTTCGCCATGACGCATCGTCGGCGTCGTGGTACCGCGGTATCGGTGACGCCGTACCATCTCCCCGTCGTCGTCGTCGTCGTTGCTGTTGCATCGCCGTCGTGTCGTGGTCGTGGTTGCGATCGCGGTACAAGCAGTGTCGCTGACAGCGTGCCGTCCTCCCTTTCCTCCCTGTCCTCATCGTTTCGTCGCAACACGTCGTCGCCGTCGCGGTGTCAATGACTCTGTGCCGTGTCTCCATCCTCCTCGTCCGCGTCGTGGTATGCCGTGGTGGTAGTCGCCCCATCGCGTGCCACGTCACGTTGTTATCGCATCGTTGGTACCGTGACATCGTCGACACTGGTCCCGTCCATGTCGAGTTGTGGCATGCCGTCATTGTCGTCGAGTCGTCGCGTCGTGGCATGCCGTTGCGTCAGTCGAAGTGTCGTGGTGCCACGTCGCGTCGTTCGGCGTCATTCTCGTGAGTCGTGACGGTGGTGGTAGTGCCATCCCACATTTCCGTCGCCGCGTTGTGGCATCATGTTGTTGCATCAGTCGGCGACGTGTGGTGGTGGTGGTGGTGGTGTCGTTGTCGCTGTCGCGTCGTGGTGCCACATCGTTGCATCGGTGTTTCAAGTGAGGGAGGAGGGTTAGGCAAGGATGAAGACGAGGCGTACTCACCGTCCCCGTCCTCGCATCGTCGTGCCGAATCGTGTCATCTCCGGGTAAAACATATGGGGTTCGCCATGCAATTCTCTAGAACTTGTGGCACGGGGTCGTGCATCATGAATTGGGAGTGGGTTAGTATCGAGGCATTGGCGTCGTCGCGTTGTCGATAACGTGTCGTCTGCATCATGTCATCGTCGTCAACGCTAAAAGTGGGAAGAGGGAGTGGGTTTGAGGTAGTGTGGCGCGTAGTTAGAAATATCAGATAATTACGGTTAGTACTAAGTCACGCTCTGGAATTGTGTTCGAGTTTAGTCAGTTTCAGTGCACATGTATAGGAGATTTACTCACAAGTACATTTAGTGCACTTCCACACCTTCCTGCACTCTAAATAACTTGTATTTTACTAATGACGGGTCTCTGATGTACGTAAATTGTCTTAGTACACTCGATTGTATTGTTTTTTGCAAGTCTCCTAAGTTTTAGTCATTTTCCCACGGATCTTCAATTTTATTTATCATCTCGAGCACTCATTAACATTTATCAAGAGGGCCTTTCGAAAATTTGGTATTGTAATGTACTGTATACTTTTTAAATCCCTAGATAGTTGCCTTGATGTCCTGACCAATACTCAGATCGCTTCTGAATGTATTGGGGTAAATCTTATATCTATTCCTCTATATACAGGAGAAGCTCCTTTGAGTCAGATATGGTGGTAGGCTGTTGATACATGTACTGGATATACTTCAAGAAATTTTAAAAGTATATGTACCTGGAAAATTCAATATCTAAGCCACTTTTTTGTTATTCAGGAGGAGAAGGGCACATCTTCTCCTGCATTCCAGGAGAAGCTCCCTCGAGTCTGATAATCTGATGGAGTGTAAATATATGTAATAGATATATGTACATCAATTTACAGAATAAAGTTACCTACAGAAGAAAATTTGTGAACTGCATTTGTGTAATTCAGGGGTAAAGGATATATCTTCTCCCTAATCATAGATAAAGCCTCCTCGACTCTAATAAACTTAGTGGATGTAGATATATATAATAGGTAAAATCCTTTCAATTTTTGCAATAAGTCTACCTATCGGATCAAGATTGCGAACCGCTTTTTGACAGTTTTTGTAAATCAGGGGTAGGAGGACTATTTACAGCCACTGCTACAGGGTCCACTCCCCATGCTAAAACATTTCAGGGAAGCATTCAGATACATATCCACCAATAGGACATAAAATTTCTGAAGCTAGTTACCTACACAGTAAATTTTGCGATTGCTTTTTGTATGTTTTTTCTTATATCTACATATTCACCTATATATAGAACCTAATGTTATAGTTCAAGCGGCGAGAAACTTTGTAAGGTATGCTGGAATACTAGGATAATTGTAAAACTAAATTTCAACGGCAGGGGGACGAGTGGCAAAGGAAAAAAAGGAGAAGGGAGGGCAGATTGTATATATCCACGTATCCAAATACGGACATGTGCGCGGGTGTTCTGGTGGCGCGATTATGTAAATGTCGGTGCGATCAGCGCTCAGCGGCTGTGCTGAACGTCGAGATCACACCGACGCACAATGATGCATCATTTGTCCTCATTCAGCTGAGTACGACACTGTCGTACTCTTGCATCAGCAAATTTACGAACTCCTCCTGATATTTATGCATCATTTCTCCGCTATGGCCTGTGAAGTCAAAGGACGATACCGTCCGCACAATGTTGCTGTTCTCAAGTAGGTGTCCTGATAACTACCATTGACCAACACACTCTTGTCCCAAACACTGCGGTGAGCAAGTAGAGCGTAGCCTAGGAGTAGTTTAGAAGGCGGTCTACAAGTAATCGTCTATGTCCATCAAATCTGGTCCCGTATCTGACCCAAAATGCATGTCTAGTAACATATCATCCTCATCACTAGAGACCTCCGTATCTGACTCCCCACTCGAATTTGAATCTTCAGAATTGTCAAATTCTTCCTCCACGTCAGACATAGATGCCAAATTTTGATGCTCGCGAGACGCAGAAGTGTGCTGAGAGTCAGGTTCGCGACGGAGGCCTTGGTTGAGGGGTGTGGACTCAGCAACACGACTTCCCGTGCCTCCGCGGGATTCTTCATTGCTGGCAGGCTTGATGTGAGCATACTTGTGTCCAATACCCATACCCCAGTAGTAGCGCATGAACATGTCTCGGTCAACAAACCTAATACCAACATATGAGTATTGGCTACCTGCAAGTGTTAACCAAAAGACGAACCTGTTGACGTAGTACTGCTTTGAATCATGGGCATCTCGGGATGCTTTCGACCTAGCCTGACAATCGGGATGTAGATTACCCTTGTGGAAGTCGGGAATGAGGTGGCAACTTCTCAAAACGTCTGTTGGGTCGACAAAACCAAAGGCGGAGTCTTCGTCCATGGGAACAAAACGTAGAATATCCAGCTTACAAGCGTCTTGCTCTGGATGACTTTCAACGACTTCGAACCAGCGAACCCAAAGGAACTCGAGGCGGCGAGGCTGGTAATCCGTTGATCCTGGACCATTGTAAATGACATTTGCATGGAAGATACCGAGAACCCTCGCATAGCAGAATGGATGGGCGACGGAGTCGGGCGTATCAGAGAGAAGTATGATGTCCCGATGGTCTGTGTTTGGGTTGATGGAATCTTGTGCCCTGCGAACATCGTAAGCGGTATAATTGATTCGCATCAAGTTATGACGATAGATTCGGTCGTTTTTAAACAGAACCTGATGATACAACATAATCTCTGAATCAACGGTCGAAGCATCTACATCCAGAGACGCAATGGTGGATCCAGTGCGTGTCTCTGAGTCTATGCTAACTTCATGGAGATGCCTGATTCGAGGGAGGAGGTGGCTCCTTAGCCTCAGTGCGAAATCCTACCTATGTCAGGTACCAGGGTTACAATATGTATAGGAGACTCGAACTGACCTTTGTCGCCGGATCTTCTGAATGAAGATGACTAAAGGCTCTGAGGTCCTCTGGGAGATTTTGTGACTTGCCAATGACATGGTGTTCCTCGGGTGCCTCGGGTAGCTTTTCGTGTGGTAAAGTAGACGAGCATAAGGATGCGCGGGCACGGATTTGGCGGATGCGCGCTTGGCGCCGTTCGATTTGGGTCAGCTGTCGGATGTATGACTTTCGGCTCGTCCTTGTGAATCTTGACTTGCCGACGCGATGCTCGAGCTCTCCCTGCAAGAGTCAACACAGCAAATTGGAGGGATACAGTAAATGACTCACTGTCTGGGTAGAATATGAATCCGTGGTACCATACCGCCTGATGGTCTGTGTGTAATGGCCAAGCGCGTGCAGCTTGTACGTTCGAAGATTCAACGTTTTCGCGTGGCGTACACTTGCATTAGGTATGTCTTCCTTCGGTTGTCGGTCGTTCGAAGTTTTTGTTCGAACCTTGCGTCGGTAGCGTCCTTCGGCTTCTCGCTTGAGTTCCTTCGTGGAAAAAGAGGAGCAGGTGGTCGATTGAAAATAGCGAAGTTCATTACCGAGAGTAGCCGTCACATCGTCCATAATTTGAAGGGTTTCGTCCGTATGTACACGGAGTTTTGCAAGACCGTGCCACGTCGCAAGCTGGAAGAGAAGTTTAAGTACGTTGGAGTTGTGTGGCTCGGGCAATAGCCCGTTGAAAACAGGGATGGCACACTGAGGTTTGTGATCCGGTAAGCCAAATTTTGACGAAGGAAGACAGAACCAAACCTGGAGGAGGTCCTCGAAGTCCCTCGCTGCCATTTTCTTCATCTCGGAAGAGTTTCGAGAAAAGCGCCGGATAGTGTCGCGACCAAAGCTGGGTACTCGGCGATAGCTGTACTTGAAATGAGGAAAATACACGTATATCAATGTAAACCATCTTACCGTCGATCAAGCTCGCCGAGTGCGTTCTTTTTCACGCTATCGAGAATTCGAAGGAGATGGATGAAGATGGCCTTCCAAACTCCGAGTTCGAACTCGTGTAGCAGATCCACGACCAGGATACAGAAAAGGTCGAAGTCGGCTGTATGGAGCTTCTCACAGAAGGCATTCTACAAAGAAGACATTATCATCACGAATATGCTTGAATCAGATGGATAATTGACGTACCGATGTAGGGGTCAACGACTCGTCTTTAAGAAGCGCCTCAACATGGGCATTGTCAACCGCATAGTTCTGCTGATAGATGAGCTTTCGAGCAGCGGTAACTTTTTCCTGTCTGCTCTGGTTGTTGGTACGGATAAGGGACTTTCGTTGAAGGTCGTCACTCTGCATGCCTAAGTTTCTTGCCTCTGAGAGTGGGACCAGGCAGCGAGGACATGGACATCTTCCCAAATTCCGGATAGACGCGATTAGGATCCTATTGAAAACAATTAGTGAGACGAATTGATTATCAAATTTTCACCGGTACTTCTCTGGGTAGTCGGCCGAGTAAGTAAAAATCCGAGGATAGAATCGCCGGGTGATCCCATCACAACACTTAATAACGATGCCATGCTTATACGCGTGTAAGAACTCCTCGTCAAGTAGGACTTTCCACTGCTCGTGAAAGACTTCCCTGTGGCAATGGGTGAAAAGCGGATCACTGAGTGCCTTGCCTCCTGAAAATTGAGTAGCAAAGTCCTTGAAGTCATCCGGAAGCTTTGTGGAGAACATTTTATTAGTTGGCAACTGCTACTAAGGGAGGCAAATACACACTGATTGAAAATAGGCCGCATGGCAGCAGAGGTTACAGGAAGGCTGACACCGTCGATATTTTGACTCGTTACCAAAGTACAAATACAGTGGCCAGAGCTTCGCCTGTCCGAATGATGTGAGGTGAGTAGAATCCGACCAAAACATCATCCCCGCGATGACCCGGGGAAGCTCGCATCCAGGCTCGGGACGTGACTCTTGCAATCTTTGGTGAGCCTCGATGAATGCTCCAGAAGTGTAAAGCTCTCCGTACACTCGCACGTCACACCCTTTGTGCGGGTGATGCCAGTGAAGCTCGTAAGGCTCGTAGTGAAACTGAGAGGAGTACGACGAATCAGAAATCCTTTCACGGATAATAGATGTTAACGAGCGGTGATAGAAGTCATGGATGTGATATGTTTTGGGCCCAGGCTCCTGGCAACGGCTGTGAAATGGGATGGAAATCGGTACCGTGGTGCGCCTCCACCCATCATCTTCATCCAACCAATCACCCGAGTCTGGTTTGTTATCGAACTGGTTTTGGCCCAGTACCTTGTCCACTGCCTGCCAATTCGTTTTCGCGACCTGGTCTGGATGGAAATCTTCACCTCCAACGATGTCAAGGAGTTCTCGGAAGCTTTCCTTGGACTTCTGGGCTCCTTGGTTCCAGTACCAGTCACCTAAATTCATCGAGTTTTCATTCGGATACGGAGAGAACGGGTTTTCCGATACCGTCAGACGTTGCTCTTCTGGGGCATTTCCTTCTACAAATTCGTTTGCAATCGAAAACGGGTCGTCAGGGTCATGGGTTGGGATAGAGTCGGCGTGATAGACTCGGTATAAACCGAATTTATTCTTCTGCGTTCTGAAAACGCGTCGAATTGATGAAGGAATTGAATTAATCAAACTCTGCACTACAGAGGTCATGGCAGGAGCACAAACGGGAACGGGTGTGGGTGCAGAGCCAGAAGCGGCTGGGGACACAGACGTGGGCTGCACGGTAGCACCTGGGGGTGGTAGGGGCATCAGAGGCTCTGGCAACGCGTCCCTGAAACGAAGGGGCAGGCGTCGGTTGAGCCGACGCGGGCGGCTTTGAGCCAGGGTCGTTCCTTCTGTTCCTTCTTCCTCTTCAAAGCCCTTTACTATAAGCTGTGGCGTGTCCTGTGCAATATTTCGGAGCGGATCAGTTGCTGACTGCTATGTCTCTTGAGCATAAGAAACTAACCTGAACTACGCTGGAAGAAGCTGCTTCTCCATTTACCCTCAAACCAGGCGAGAACCCAACATTTGGGTCATCCACCACCGGGGTACTACCACGTGAAGATTCTGGGATACGGGCCCTTTTTTGCTGGTAAAGTTCCTTTGCCTTTGCTAGCACGTTTGATAGGCGCTTTTTCCCTCTTCGACAGTTCTTCTCGTGCCTCTTGAAGGCCCCTGGGTCACTGAAGGAACGACCGCAAACACAATCTTGAAGCAAGGGATTTGACATCCCGCGTCAGAGACTGAAACAAAATTACGAGTCAACAAACTTGAGCATTTACAATAGTATTAGTACCAGGCAAAAGTGGTGCCATTACTCTGAGTTTCTGAGCGTGTGAATGACAGCCCAGGTTCTCGTCATCACCTCGTCATCGACTTGAACTTTATACTCGAGTAAGTTACAACCATTGCCACCGAATACCTTGAGGTGGGCGTACTGTTCACGGACAATGGCCTAAGTGAAACAAATTATGATCCATCAGCTAGTTGGTGGCTTTCTTTTGAGACTCACTGATCGAAGAGTCATCGGATGTATCGCTGCTTCTGTGACTCCAGTTATTGTGAACTCACTCTTCAAAGGTTTCAGATGATTTTAAAAACTTGAACACGGTCGGTACATCCATATGATGGCAACGCCTCAAAGCTACAATTGACTTTCTGCGTAACGACCGAGTAGCGTGGCGACAGTTCATCCACAGCCGAAAGTGTCGTTCCACCCTCGGGCGGTATGTTATCGGTATGTACCTCCAGGATCGCGACCAGAACGCTGCACTTCCTGGCCAACCTCATAAGAACGCTCTGCCGTATATCTTTGAGCTGGCTGCTGCCAGTGGACAACGCTGCTGTGGAACCGTTTGCAGAGATGGACATCCGAGTCGGGGAAAAGGTAGAAAGGCGCTTCGATCCACCGAAATTGATGCGAAGAGCACCGTGACAACCGCTTCGGTTAGATTGGGAGAAGATCGGAAGAAGCGGGAAGTGTCGAACGAAGAAGGTTCACCAACACTCAGGCAGGGTGAAAGGTTGGATATGGAACCTGAAGCAGGACGGGCGGTCCATTGATAACCTGAGGACGATGGAGTGATGGCGGCAGGGTCTTTCACAACACTGTTCATTGCATCGGCGGAGCACTACATACACCACGAACTTGAAGGGATGGATTTGAAAATTGAGGCCATTGTGGTAATATGAGAGTGCGAGATTCTCGGAATATGGGAATCCCCTCTATTATGACGAGGATAACGGGGCAGTCTCTGGATGTGTGTGTCGGTGGTTGATCATGGAAAAACAATCCGTCATTGCTCTGAAATATCAATTTAATCTTGATGTTGTGCATTCCAGGCTACACATCGATCAAAACGCACCTTATATGGGTATCATGACTGTGTAGCGACTCGGATATCCACCCACTCCGAGTCGGGGCCCTCTTGGGTCACATCGAATCCTACTCACCGCCTCTTCGATGAGTGAACGCCTTTTTCAAGGACTTTTCCATACTGGATTGGAGATTGCACAGGGAATGTGGTCGCCTTGCCAGTATACGCCTGACCAATGATCTGTTCTTCTAGTATTCAAACGCCTCTGGGCCGCCACTGGCAGCAAAGCGGTGGAAAGAAGGGGTTCGGAGTGTCCGTCACGCCGGTATTGTTAGAGTTCGGTTGAAGTCAATAATGTTGATTATGCGTTGCCGCTTGTCACCAGCTACCAGTGTGCGCTCATGTGCACCCTAACATAGCCCACGTTACTAGATCACACAACCCACCCCGCCCTAAGTACTACAGACCTTTTTCCCCTCACGACTTCAACCCGCTCGCCCACCGCTTCCTATCATTCTCGATCTCTACGAGAAACGCCTTCGAGTTCCACTCCCGCCCTAAAAAGTCCTACATCCCTGCCGTTAACGTTAACCAACGATGCGCTCGACGTACCTTGATCGAATTCATATCGTCCCGGTTCCCGCCCACGAGCCAAATCTCGTCGCGGTACAACTTGCCTAGCTCGGGATTCAGCGGTGCCCTCTTGGACACCGTCTCGTACACGTTCTGTGAGAACGCGAGCCAGTAGGTATACCTACCGGGGATGTGATCAAAAGAGGGGCAAGGGAGAACAAAACAAGGGCACTCACTCATAGTAGTACCCAACATCGTATCCATCAACAATATACCAAACCTACCGGTGTATACTCAGCCCCCTAAACAAGCAAGATCTGTTGTCTCAGATCGTTCCAGTGTTGTTGTGATCCGTGTTCTCGTCTGGTTAGTGGTAGGGTATTGTCGTAGTTGGCGGAGGTAGAATAGTTCAACGTTGACTGTCACGGTAAACTCAGGTCAAGGGAGACATCCACAAAAATTCAAGCCGGCTGATCTCTCGTCCGGCAGAGGCCCTTGCATCTCGCAATGATATGACATCCTTTTCAAAATTTCAGGCTCCCAGCAGCTAAGAGAAATTTCAGTAATCGCGATGCCCCATCAACAATAACCAGCCAATTCACGAGCATCTGCGATGGCGCATCCACGAAATCCCGTGCGACCGCCATTCAATGGAACCGAGCACACCTCGTTCCACTCAGCAGTCCGTGGAACACGTGTCCCATTTCGTGGAAGAGGTCGTGACGTCGTTGTGCCACATTCAAGTTAGCAGAGGTCGCCCCGGCGTCGGCTTAGCCAAGTTCGCCACTGAGACTGGCAAGAGACCCCACATAGTAACCGCGTGAGAGTATTTTCCATCTAGAGAGACACTCGATCGTGAGGCTTGAGCCCGCATTCAAGGACGGTATGTGTCACGACGTCTACCGTGACCACGAGGGAAGAAGCCGAGGTAAGAGTACCCGATAATACTGTCGATGATCGCCTTGCTAAGCATAAGGTCCATCCGTAAGTCTGCCATGCGTCTTCAGAGTTAAGTTAGCTTTCCTCTGTTGTTTAGTGATCCAAGCGCATACAGTGACTCGAACGCACAGATGAACGTTTCGCAGGCTGGTAAATCCATTAACTCGAACCCCATGCTAGATTTCTGGAACATTGTTTTCATATACGAACACTAAAAACGAAATGATGCTCACCATCAAGAGGTTAGGCGCACGGGTACGATGACCGACTATGTACCTTTTTAAAAATATACAAAGATCTACAAGCAATATCTTTGTCCCCTGTACTCTATCCAGTGAATAACCCAATGTGCATTATGTATATAACCAAACTATAATTTAAAAAATCGACCACAAAAGCGAGCATGCCCGACAGTTGTGCCTTCCAAATATATATTTTGTACCCTCTCTATCACAATCTTAGAAATTGAACTGTTCGATGGCGTTCCCCACTGATGTATTTCGAATGAAAATCATCCGATGGGACAAGCGCTAGTAATAGCAGGTCTCGGCACTGTGTCACTCTGACTCACTCACCGTCATACTATGAGCCGATGAGGTTGGCGTCAAGTCAACTTCACACTTGGTTAATGGCTGGCTCGAACGGCTCGGAGGGGGATGGGAAATGGGGAAATAAGATAAACATCGAGCAAACACACGAAACAAGCAAGGTTACCGTTTACATACTACGAAGCGAACAGAACAACTTAAAAACTTGCCAAGCAAAGTAGAGCGGTGATACATCGTCGAGGCTCGAAGAGACAGACGTTTCGTACACTGGAGGAAAGAGAGAGAGAGCGGAATACAACAGTGTATCCTATGGATGCAAGGGGCAGCATAATTTAAAAGGAAACAGGCTGTCCTTCGAAAAAGCAGCAATTTGGCGGAAGAGAACGAGTTGATAGTATTTGCTTCCTGCTGGAAATAAGTATGATCTCCGAGGATACTGAGACGCACTTACGGATATAACCTACATCTCCAACGGATCGAAGCGAATGCCGGAGACAGCGTCGAAATATCTGCCAGTTGCGGATTGTGGCTTGATTGTAACGTAGTAGGCATCACGAATACGTTGCAGATGCGCTGTACCGTATGCTTCAAGTAGCACAGCCTCAGCCTCTTCACAGGCTACTTGTGCTGTGGCCAGTTCAAGAATCGCGGTCTTCTTCGTAGAAAGCGCGGTAATATACTCGGAAAGCACTTCGCTGTTAGGCTTTCGTTGCGGTAGATTCGCTGGTCCAACCTGTCTTGCTTGTCAGCATTGGGTATTACAAAAATATGAAAAAAGTGGACCATTCCACGAGCCCTCTCATATAGTTGACCTATGTATTCTTCGAGCTCCCGATTACCATTTATCGTACGTCCTCCAATCTGAAAAGTACCCGTAGTGGACTTGGGCTGGCGAGAGGTAGCTAGTAGGTTGCTGAAAGCGCAATTACCAGAGATGAAGTGATACTTCACAGGCGACTTCGTGCCCGTGAAGGTGTAGGGAAGAGAGCTGCAAGGCTCGATGTGCTCGTAGCTCGCTACGTGAGGTGGGGGTGCAAAGACTGGGTTTTGGACTTGCATCATCGTATCCTTTGAATTAGGGAGGGAGGAGGGACTCGGATGGACGTTGGTAATTTGTTCGACTCGCCTATGTGAACGGTTCTTGAGGCATGAGCCGTGGAAACTTTGAGACTATGACAAGTGGTTCCTGTGCCAAATAAACACCTAATTTAGGCTACCTGTAAGGATGGAACCTCATACGGGCCACCGATCTAACAATCTAACTGTCATGTAACACAGCAAGCTGGATCCCGCGAACCTTGATTGGCCGACAGACGTGGTCGATTATGGATGCGTCTAACCGCACACAACAAAATTTCTATGAAACAATTGAACGATAGAACAACCCGGATCAGAACAACTACCCGATTCACTAGCTCAGGCCTATTTTGGATTCAGGGTTAGTAATGACTCAACTTGAACGGTCCAAGTTGAAGTTGACTGCCAGGCAACGTAGTTTAGTTACTTCAAGGAAATGTTTCTAACTTTACATACTATGTAACTTGAAGTACATATGTATCTTTCCTATTACAGTACAACTTTTGCTCATAATGCATAGCGTCCGACGGGAACACCCAATATGTATTATGAGAATTATGCATTATCAGCGTGCATTTTCAAAGGCGATGGCTCCCTGGGGATATTCATCATAGCGTATGGGCTGTGTCACGTCACGTTCAATCGTTCAATCGTTCAATCGTTCAATCGTTCAATCGTTCGATCGTTCAATCGTTCAATCGTTCAATCGTTTAATCGTTCTCCGAACGGCGGCGGAAATTGGGATCGGTCTCAGTAGCGTTTGACAGTTTTAAGAACCCCGTTCGATTGCTCAAAGAACCTCGGTTTTTTTAAAGGTAAATTGCCTGCCAACCTCCATCGAGCCTTTCTATCTACACGGTTATTAGGGCTGTGATGGCGTCGTCGCGATCTAGGCCCTCAGCAATCTGCTAAACAACACCCAGGTTGTTACGTTGTACTACTTTCATAAGCCTACGCGAGGCCAAACGAGAACTCTGATTAGTAGACCGACGGAAATCGCTTGTATGGCGATCGGCTAGCCTAGCGTCGTAGCGTTCAATTGTTCACCGAAGGCGGAGGAACTTTTCTATTAAGTTATGTATGTAGTACCAGCCTGTAGTAATACT
>JBBPOJ010001233.1:0-15384 GCA_038091395.1 Leccinum rimulosum | reverse complement strand
TGTAGACGATTAATGTATTCCTTCACAGAGTCGATGAGTAGCAGTGATCGGGATTATTTGCACGCCGTGTAAACTCAAGGTATTAAGAAAAGACGACGACTACCTTTGCTCGAATGAAAAGCGTATTAAACTCACATTCGTGCGATTTCCTACACCTGGAAGATGAAAGATGGGCGAAATTTGTTCAAGTTGTTGAGGTGAAGAGTCAAGTCGGAGGACAGTCATAGTGTTATGTAATCGTTTTCCACGGGTGTTAAATACTGGCGACATCAGCCACAATTGTCCGGTTGAGTGACCTAGTAAACAAGGTAATATTCGAGGACTCATCACCACCTCATCCGTGCCTCTCCGGAGCATCCTCAGAGGTTCTATCCTTCATCTTATGTTCGTTTTATTTGTTTTATTTCTCTCTCTCTCTCTCTATTTTTGCTCATCATGCTTAGATTTCGCCCCCGTGATGTTCAGCCTGTTACAAAAGGAGCCGGACTCCATTTTCAAAGTCCAGCACGTCCGAGTCCCAGGGACAAAGAAGAAGGACACAGGACCTGGTCCATCATCACCGCCCATGTTGCCGGTCAGGCCGCCAAGCGTCGTCGTATCATCCAATTGAGTTGCTTGGATCGAGGAGCTTGGACGCAAGAAGCCTTCTACCCATCCTCCTGAGTCCTGATGCTTCCACGGCCAACCCTCCCCCTGCCGACACTTTCGATTTAGATGGAGAGCCCTGTCTGCCCTCGCCCCATCCCCATCCCCAGCGTGCACGGTTCCATCGCTATCGTTTCGCCATCGCCCTCACCCCATCTGCCCCCGCCCCATCCCCATCCTGGCAGCATGCAGAAGCGATCATGCAACGCACATGTTTGTGTGCGTTGTGTAGTCGCTCCTGCATGCCGCTATTGTTTTTCGAGCTGGGCGCGTCGTTCGGGGTTTGATTGTAATGTTGTACATTTGATTATAACAAAGATCTAATAGCAATAACTGACGGGGTCTCGCTAAGTCGAAATATTTTGTCTCCCGGGCCGTCACACCTGCGTCGATGCCCTCAAGGTCCGTCTTGACGAGCGCGTTGTGGCACGCGACTTCGACATCAACGGATACGGAAACATGCTCAACAAATAATATGTGCAAGGTGTGTAACAAGACGGTCAGGAGGACGAGGAGAACAGCATTCGGGAAAGCAGACAGAGTGGGTCAGTCGAGTTGTGCCTTTTCTTTTTCTTTTGGCTGTGTATACGCAACCTGACAGTCTGACCTCGTCTGCGGACCATGGTGCACCCCAACGAAGGGGAGTGTGGCGTGACACGATAAGTCGAGTGCAGTACTCACGGAGAGCATAATAGGCGGCGACACGACGAGTTGTGGTGGGGGTGTGCGTGCATGCTCGTTGCAGCGAGGGCAACGGTGAGGATCAGGGCCTCTGGACAGGAAGGGGCGTCCAACCAGGCCCGGCCTATCCTTGGCCCAGGGTCATTCATGCTCACGCTCGACTCGGAGGACGCCGCGCGAGCGTTCACGGAGACCGGCGTGCTGCGGGATCTCGAATGGGGTTTCCACGATCTTTGATTGCCTCCACCCCAACACTGCTGGGACTCAGGGATCGCAGTGATGCGTGACGGCGCCGGGCGTACACCGTGACGGTACACGCAGATCTTGCTGAGGGAGCCGTCGAACTCGGTCTCTGGCGTGTCCTGGGTACGTTCTTATTGATCGCTTGACCTCTACCCAGCACATCATACCATCCGTTCCCATATACTGATCGTTTAAATGGGCAGTGAAAACTGGCAAGTATCGATCACAGGAAACAAATTCACTACCTAATGAAGTCAGTCTGTGGGTTGTTTGCAGAGTTCGCAGAGGTATTGCTTGAGGACAACTTGAATGAAGAAGTGAATAAGTCAAACTAGCGACGGAGACAGTACTGACCCTTGTCCCATGACCTACCATGATCGTGGGTAAAGTCCATCATCCCGGGAAACTTGAAGTTCTGCCGTTCGCCTGATAACTTACAACAACCATGACATCATCGGCAGGGAGTTCGTTTATGGAGCAACACGCGCTGGCAATCCGAATCCTTGACCGAAATGATCTATGGAACTGGCCCAATACAAAACGAGTCCAAGAATCAGGAAGACACGGTGGCAGATTCGTGGCCATCGCTCCTAAGCTGTTGTACTACCTAATCCTGGAATCGCAAAAATTGGGTGGCACGGTGATGAAACAATTCTGGCTCCAACTCGGAACTTGTGATGAAAAACTGAGAGAGAATGGCTGGTCAAAAAATTGAATCCCTCAATCACATAAGCTCACTTTCCTTTGTCGCAGTCGAAAGTCTGAACGAGGTGGATTTCGTGTCGGCGCAAAAGTCGTTCGACGTGTTGTTTCGGGGATTGGATCCCGATAGCATCGACCTCCAACCTGTGTTAGACATGGCAGCGCAATACTTTACTCATCTTGGCGTCACATGTAAGTAAGAATTCATAATTGCAGTGCTTTTCATGTTGGGAATTGACAATGATCAATGCGGCAGTTATGAATCCGAGAGGGCCAAAATCCAGGAAAAACACTGATTTTTCCGTCAGTGAGATCATCGCCCAGGAGACGGATAACCCTCTTCGGGTGGTCCACGAAAGAGGTGATTCTGGAATACGAAAACAAGAGGCCTTGAAGTTATTGGTATGCATACATTCGTCTCGGAGTCATACATCTCATCGCGCCGAGCAGACATTTAAACGTGATGGGAATATCTGCCCGTTGACACAGTTCCAATTTGCGTCTTCGAGTTCTGATGCTTTTGCAGTTTCTGCAGAGTTGGCACACCATTCCAAACTCTGCACACGGAGATGTACACGGAAGTTTGCATTGAACTATTGAAATTACTGTTTGTTTCCTCACAACTTGGATTTAGCAAAGCAGCACTCCGGATTGTATATCCATGTTTGCCGGCCCCTCCGCAACAAGATGTCATCACAACCAATCTGAATGAGATCGGTAATGTGATGAATATGCAGTACAATGTCCATAAATTTTATAATGACCAGAGGTGCTGAGGTGCGATTTTATTAATACTTCATCATCTTTGCTGATCCATTGGTTAGGTCAAATACTTCTTTCGAACGGTTCCTGCTCGTCCTTGTATGGACCGCCTTGGGATCATCACCTTAAGGGAGGGCGATAAAATTCAGTTCGGACAAGGACCCAATGGCAAGCGGCTCGACAAACCCATCCCGAGACTTTAACAATCTTCAACTGGCGGTCGGCGGTCGCTCGGGTTATGAGGATGAGTGGTGCTGCGGACATAATCATGGACTGGAAGGACCAAGCAGATGACAATGGACTTCAATCTCATCTCTCCATTTCCCCCACAGAGTTCTGCAATATGTTGGATGCTAAGCTCTTTCTCTCTGGCAGAGCTGTGATCGCATAGTAGTAATTCACTCTCAGAGACTCGGTGATTTTTTATACGCTTAGTTAGTTGTTCATACTTGGAGAGTGGCGCACTAGTGCTGTTGTGGCAGAAACGACGTTTACCGAGACAAGTCGAGTCAATTTGCATTGAGCACCAAAGAGGCACAGGACACTGATTGGTAGTAGCCACTGGGTTAAATCATGTTCAACGTTCAGCGCTCAGCCACATGACCTGCCATAGCGAGTCGCCCGTCTGAGGCATCTCATTTCTTCTTTTCTGCTGCTGTCCGCGTCACATTGCACAAGCAAGGTTTCTGCCGGCGCAGGCGGCGGTTCCCGAGTTTTAAACTACATCGTGGGTGAACTCGGATACAGTACAAGTTGAGTACAAGGTTCGTAGTTCCGGCGGCAAGGCACTGGCACAGTCTCCTGTATTCTGCACTTGCTGAGCCTCGCGTCCTCCTATTTTAGTGCCCTTCCATAGTATTTCGTGTTCTAGGTTTGTCAAGAAGACACCATGTCACCAATGAGTACTAGTAGTGTCCAGTGGTGACTCAAAGAAATCATTCGAGTCGTTTGATGCTGTCACGGATTCTGTAGAGGTAGACCTTTGCCTGGTAAGACTTTCCGCCGTGATTATAATTTCATTCAGCCGTTTGTAACTTTACATGACTCATCGTTACTTAGATTACATTCTGGTCCAAGAATGATTCCTGGATCCATCAGTTGATTATTTTCGTTTTGTAGTTTCGTTAACCTTGTAAGTCAATTGGCGCGCTTCCACTGTCAATCACTCACAAATATATGTATGTCTAGTCATTAACATCCTTCGCCTCCTGAATGACCTTCAAGATCGCTAAACATGCATGTTCTATGTTCTAGTGGCGGAGACACTGGGTTGCAATGGATCATTGCTGATACTTCGATTCTTCGTTGTTTATTGTTTCATGGTTCATCGATCGAGATCATGTATATTATTTACATCACGATGGTCGTGAAAATGACTATAAATCCCCTTCAGCAGACGTTGCGCGAAACGGAATTGGGTCAAATTTCTTCACGTTCCATCCAGTATCGTAAAAGGGACATGGAAAATGCAAGCAATTACCTAGAAGCCTTGAGTGATCCTTCCTTATTTTATTCTGAAAGGCATCAGACGTGTTCTTTTATGTTTGATATACAAACATAATCCGGGGAATACATGCTACACATATGATGGAAACCTTGGAAGAAAATACGTGGAATGCTAGGATCGTACTACTAGGTATATCGAACTTTCAGACCAGCCAGACTAGCTGCAGGAAAAAAAAATTGAAGTGTAATCTGCATACTCTAAGAGCTGTGATTGGAGGAAAAGCCATGAACAATACGAAAACATCGGTAGGCGATGTGGACCGCTGATTGGCAGACACCTGATGGTGAAATACAGTGGATCACAGCTTTGATGATGCAACCCGCTCAACAAGGTGTGCAAGCTTTTCTGGGCTTACGTTCTCGTGTCGTGGCTTGGTTATGCATGGAACATCTTTAGGGACCCTAGAGGAGTAGGTCAAAACGAGGTCAGACGCTGGCCGGAATCGGGACGCACGAGGAGAGGCCTGAGGTCCATTCCACATTAACACCGTCCGGGCCCGGATCCCACGAAGGTGGCGCTTCGAACCGGAAGACAGCGAGCATAGAAACAATCGAGATCCAGAGTGACGCGTCTGCGACGTACCTCCCGACGCTGGTAGTTGTAAGATCAACAACCCATGAATCAGAAGCACATGAGACGCGTACCAGACACGTCGACCGAATCCGAACGCAAACGATAGTTGATCGACCGATCGAGTTTTTTCGCCTAAAAACCGCTCGGGTTTGAACTTTTCTGGTTCGGGGAAATTGACTGGATCTTGTGAAATTGCCCTTGTGAACAGGTCAGCTCATGGGGAGATCGAATAGTTCATCGCATACGTACCACGCATTCGCAATCACCGTCGCTCCTAGACACGAGTGATGCCGTTATTAGTGCCACCCTCAACATAGAGAGGAATGATTGACCTCTGGGGATATTATATCCTTCATAGACGTCATCGTCTACGGCTGCGTGCGGCATACCTTCCGACGATCATATGTAGTTCTGAACCAAATATATCACATTGTATCCAGTCTACTTACCTAGAGGCACAGCTGGGTGCCACCGTAATGTTTCCTTGACTACAGCCTCAACGTAGGGGAGCGATAATCGATCGTCCCAATAAGGCAGCCTTGGCAGTCCAACTCCAATGACAGAATCGATTTCAGCCTGAGCCTGTGCTTGCACATCAGGGTATAGGATCATTGCCAAAATAAAGACCATGAGAGTGGAATGCGTCTAGGGGCAGTGTGATCTCGATGGAAGGTCTCCGGCGCTATGCAAGTATAGCTTCCTACCGTTTCAGACGCAGCTTATTGTACATGATTTCAGCACAGCTTATTCTAACAATTTCAGAGGAAACTTACCGATATAAGCAGTCGCGAAAGCTTCCTTCACTACCTGTTCGAGATAGGCTGCACCAGCTTCCGTGTGCGTCCCGTCCCGTATTCTTAGTAGGGCATCTGACATCATAGACGGATTTGCTGTGCCTTCCGCCTACAATGCAACCCGGATGTCATTCGTTAGTCTGATATCGTACCACTTTATGCAAATGTGACCGGGTACTAACCATGCTGTTCCTTACATATTCAAAGGGTGCATCTACCCATCCTGCGATGGTCCTCCGGAAATCGAGGGCCTTGCGTTTGTAATCAGCGCCAGGGAACCAAGTGGGAATATGCTTTACTGGTTTTGGAAAGGTATAGCCCATCAGTAAGGCTCTCGAACCACTCTGTCAGTCCATAATTATGCAGATCACTTACGGAAAGGAAGGGCGGTTATCATAGCAGTTAACTCTGGACGCATTTCCTTTTGTCCGATTTCTAACGCGCGCTCGATAATGGCTACCATTGGGTCATCTTTGCCTGAAGCTTCGTAGTCATACACGATTGACATGATCGTTGAGACACTGAAACTATCGAGAACGGATCGTCAAAGAAACTGATGAACTTGCATGGAATTTCCTTACACTTGTAGGTGCTCCGGATAATTGGGAGGATCAGATACCAAATGCATGATCAAATTATGTGCTTTTTGTAACTGGAGGGGACGAAATGATGATGCCGCACTCTGATGTAATTCTTGGTGGAAAATTCTGCGGTGAAGCCGCCACAGGTCACCATAAGGTAGAAATGTAGAGAAGAATTTCGCTCCGAGACTGTTCCCGACTCTATTAAGTGGTCAAATGATAGAAACGGGGGAGTGAACCTCACAAATCCCCCATGTCATAGAGAGCTGCCGGGCGATCAGAATAATTGTGGGACCTTCTGGTGAGAAGGTCTTGTGCGACCTTTTCGGAATTGATGACGATGATGTCCTGAGTCAAGAGTCGAGTATAAATGATGTCACCTGAATGCATATGTTTGTTAGCGGGACTGTCTACTAGGGCTGCGTATGATGAGCAAACGAACCATATTCTTTACCCCACTTTGCATAGCTCTTCCAGGGATAGCTTGTATCGAACCCACGGATGTTCCCTAATACTGGAGTTGGCGGGGGTCCAGGAGGAAGACGTCGAGATTTGGCCGCCTTCATGCGCATATGAACTACTAGCAATGCCACATAGATAACGGATACGAATAAACCTGAGGAAAGCATATCAGAATGAGGGAAAGAAACCGCGAGAACCGTACCATGTCCCACACTTATAATATACTTGCCGTAGCAACGGTATTCCGACTTACTCCGTTAGAAGGATCATAAATATTACTCCTGGTCCATACAGGATTTTTGAATCGAACGCTACGGATCTTCTATTGCGGAGAGCCTGGTGTTTCAGTAGATGCCTATTACAAACCAGCGCGGAGTTTGTACTAATCCTACATCGTGGGTGCCGGTGAACTCGGAGTCTCGGACACGTCTCGTTCCCATGCGTTCGGATTTTAAATTTGCAGAACCTAAAGTTCTGGAGAGATTTCTGCAGCGCAATTTGAAACCCAGCTCACGAGCTGTCTTGTAACTAGTACGACCAAGGATTAACACGTGTCAGACAGGTAAAAATATGAAGTACAACATGATTCAGTCAAGGTAATTGACATAAAGCTCTCGCAAGATGGAACCGGATCTGAATATTTCTGCTTTAAGATTGCCCCAAACATCAGAGCGAGCCTTCCTTGTTATCGGGAGTCTGGTCACGAATATCTGTGATAGATTTCGCAATAGTAGCTGCTTCTCTGTTTGTGAACCCGCACTCTTTCGACAATTTCTCCGCCAGTTCCTTATTGGTCGGACGAGCGGGCGATCGGCGCGTCGGAGGGAGTATCTTCGCCAGTTTCCCCAACAGTCCGCTTAGCCATGTCCGCTTCTCCTTCTTCCACCCATTGGCAGACAGCGGCGCCAATTGCAACAGAAGTTTACGCATCGTCTCCTCTGATTCCTTGTATCTTTCGAGGAAAAAACCATTCTGGATCCCGGGGGTGGCAGTGACGCATGCATGTCCGCTTGCGGATATGCCGTAGTCGTCGAAAACGTTCTTGTTGTCGGTCCACCATTGCTCCATGCACGGCTCGTTCTCCAAGTTGGTGACGACGACTCCGAGAGGCACCTTCTTTTCGCAGAGTACGTTGGCGAACAGCTTATAGTTCTGCTGCACTGATTTTGTTACCCTGCCGCGCGTGCAGAGCAAGAGGAGGTGGACGCCTCCCGAATCCTCGAGCCCCTTGATGAGCCTATATGCTTGTTTTATGGCCCGAAGGTAGTCCTCGTGCGATATCTCTGGCTCGTTGAGGCCGACCGTGTCCCATACACAGAATGGTCGGTTGCTTTCCAGAACGACATGATAGGGGTTGGAGCTGAACGTGCAGGAACCTGCATCGGGCGACGTCTCGGCGACTTTTCTCCCTGCGATCAAGTTGACCACAGAGCTCTTCCCCGCCCCAGTCTCTCCGAATATGATGACGTTATAACAGTGTGAGTCGTATGGGGGTGGTGGGTCGTAAGGCATGGTGGGTACCTTCACTCAGACGACATTAGGCGTACGCAACATCACGGGGAATCGTGCTGCTTACTGGAATAAATCTATTTTGCGACAGATTTGCGGATTTCAGTAATGCAAGGTTACGCATCCCTTCTCGAGCGAGGGTGTAAAAGGTCATCGATGTTTGAGGCGCAGGGAGCCTTAGAGGGTGTATTTCTACAGTCCACATGTGTGTGGGCTATGGGTATTGTCGTCATACTTCGACGTGAGGCAGATCTGGTGCTTTTCTTCCACATGACGCACGCCTACACTGTGTCCATTCATGTCCCAAGACAAGGGTCTAGTGATCCACTCTGTCGAAGAATGGTATTGCTTCGTCGCTGCTGCTAATACAGTGATATCTGACCATCTGAATTACGATAGCGAAATGCCCTATAATGTATCAAACGAAGAATCGTCATCCGATTTCACGCAATCGGGTCCTGCTCTCTCCAATCTTTTTGCCCATATTTCACCTGCCAAATACACCGCTTCCGATCGAGGGAACTTGCATTTATTTTGAAGGTGCCGAGTCAGCTCCCCTACCGTCAACGCCTGTCGACGCCGGGCCTTGATCTGGCTTATCCATTTCAACAATTTGCCAGCCAGATCAATGAACCACCACGCCCGTTCAGGCTGGAACGAGGTACCACTCCCAGTCACATGCCCTAGGAGCATAGCCCGTATCCTCGTCTGAGAGTCCAGGTACTTTTCCGCGTAGCAGTTGTTGAGTCCGCGAGTCGCAGTGACACACGCGTGAGAAGCGCAAGAAAGTCCACAGGCTTCGAACAGCGACACGTTGCTCTCCCACCACCCCTCCATCGTCGTCTCGTTCTCCAGCCCTGTGACAACGAACGCGACTGGTACCTGGTTCTGACACAGAATTTCGCAGAACAAGCGGTAATTGTTTTGCATCACCGCCGTGATTCTACCGCCTCGGACGCAAAATAGGAGGAGGCGAACGCCACCCGTACGCTGGAGCTGACAGATGAGTGTATTTGCTTTTTCGATTGCCGAGAGGTAGTCGGTCCTTGAAAAGTGTGGCTCGTTCAGACCGACTGTGTCAAATAAGCGGATGTGGTGGCTGAGTCCCCTGTCATCTGGGAGGGCGACATCGTATGAGGCGGCTTCCATGGTGCAACCACTCGCGCCCGAATGGACGGCAGCGAGTGTTTCCCCAGCGATGAGGTTGATGACAGAGCTTTTCCCCACACCTGTCTCGCCGACAATGAGCACGTTGGGAGAGTAACGTCGCTGAACTTCATAAGGTGGAGGGTTATCTGCGCGGTGGGTATCACGAGGCATCTGCATCGAACAATCGGCGATATAGTAAATGAAAAGAGATATTGTTACCGATTCGACGCACCGTTTGATTCGTCGAGTCAGGATAATGTCAGAATTGAAGAGAAGAGGCGTAAGTCTGGTGGGGTCACGATCACGAACGCTCGACACATTTATAGCGTCATTGAGGAAAGAGCACAACTGATGTCGGACGGTCATGAACTGAAAGGCGCCATGGGCGGCTACATATTTCCTCGAACAGCTTCTTCAGCTGCGTAACGTCCAGAATAGTATAAATTGATCCCCTCAAACACCGCGCAGGAGACTTGCTGCATCAGACCACCATTTAATCGATAAGGGTCTGGGGGGCATGCTGAACGGGTGATTTGACCTTTCGCCGTCAGTGACGACTTCAAGAAGCGATACTAATCATTGGGTTCTATCAGAACATGAGGCATACCTGTGTATACCTGTGCCAAACAGCACTTCACGGACTGGAAAGGTACCATGAGGCGACACTGATTAGCGTCGAGCTCAAGCTGATGAGCGCTAAACAGAAATATGTGATTCGACATGCACAAGCCTTGAGGCCTTGCGCATGCCCTTTCCAGGGAAACTGAAACGGATATAGATAGTCATCAGTTTTCTGAGAAGAATAGTGCCGCGTACTGAGACGTCGAACCTCGGCAACGGTCACATCACAAAAGATAGAACACAATATTGACAACGTCTAAACACCAAGTTCAACGTTGGCCCAGTTCAGTCACATCATGTTCAGAAAGGTAAAACCTCACCCCCAACTACTCGTCCCGCAATAACACCGTCTACCAGCAAACCATCTACGAGGAGAACCGGGAACTGTCTCAAGTGTGTTTCGCTATTTGCGCGATATGCAATCTTTTGACTGAGCAGAGCAGGATCAACCCAGAAACGTCATTATCTTTGGAGAATGTGGTGTGGGAAAAAGCTCCCTGATCAATCTGCTCGCAGGAGAAAAAGTTTGCGGCACCTCTAGCGGTGCTCTCGGATGTACGCTGGAGTACACACAATGCTCGGTAGCCCTAGGCAATGAGCGCTTCGCTGTATGGGACACGGCGGGTTTGGACGAGGGTTCTGAGGGTGCCGTCCCCGCCGAGAAAGCAGAGGCATACCTGAAGCAACTCCTCCACGGACTATCCAATACCGGCGGCATCGACTTGCTCGTATACTGTGTGCGTGGAGCGCGCGTCCGGTCCGCGCTGCTCACGAACTACCACATCTTCTATTCCGCCATCTGCAGGAAGAAAGTCCCCATCTCCCTTGTTATCACCGGTCTCGAGAACCAGGATGGAGGCATGGAGTCGTGGTGGCACAATAACAACAAGGAGTTTTCCAAACTGAAGATGTCTTTCGACAGTCACGCTTGCGTGACGACGCTCTCCGAGTCTCCTTGCATCGAGAACACCCTGCTGCAGGAACGACGGGAGGAATCCAAGAAGGCCGTGACCGAAATGATCATCAACACCTGTCGTGCTCAGCGGTGGAAGCCACCTGAACGCAGCTGGTTCGATTCCGCATATTCAGACGTCCGTGCCATGCTTTTCCCGAAGGATGGCCCCGAGCGCTTCGCCACCATCATCATGTGCGAAGCGTCTCGGCACCGTCCCTCCATGCAGTCGTTCAGGAAACGCGCTATCTCGTTTCATAATCCGGTCGCATTCTCTCGCCGGCAAGTTGGCTTCCGCATGCCCGTAACGTTTTCAAGTGACACGTGCAAACTTCCATTCGAAGACAGCCTCAGACGTACGCCTCAACGTTCATACCGCGTCTACCAAGTTCCACCGAAACAGGCATCCGCCGATAGCACGGACGAAGAGACCAAGAAGGCCATGGTGATCAAGCGGGGCGCAGATCTCCTCGTCTTTTGTGTTACAATGAACGAGACCGAGAATGCAACCGTCAAATCCCAATGGGAGCATTTCAATTTCACTTACGGTGGCGATCTTTCACCACAGATCGTTGTGGTCGTGGGAGCCTCGAATCAACAGTCTGCGGAGGAATGGTGGAAAGTTGCGATGGGCGAGACTCCGACGAAGAATGATGTTTGTGTTGCATATTGGTCCATGGATGAAACTGCAGAGACCAACGTTGATGCTGCGCGGGCGCGGCTACAGTATCTCATCAACAATCGCTGCATCGACTGCTGTTTGAGAGCGATGATCGCAAGAAACGAGACTCTTTTCAGACGGTCACTGTTTTTGGACATGTCGAGTTTGGCGACTTTCTGGACATGGACAGAGGGCGCTGGGAAGGAAGATGAGTCGCCTTCAAGCTCCGAGCAGGACATGCTGACGCAATGGGGTGTGTGGGCCCCTGCTCCGGGGATGTATTCCGGGCTGGCCTCCCCGATACTATCTCCCAAGGAGCCATAGGAAGCATCATAACCGTTCAAGAACTACGGCCTTTCACACTTGTTGAAACGCTCCATTTCTAGGCTGTGCGCTATCCTCTCTCCTATGTACAGCACTGAACAGCATTATTAAAATTCTCTCTACAAATGATATGGATGTTGATGTTCTATCTAGAAGCGCCGATACTTGTCCGCTCCTGTCATTATTCGTGCGATGACTTTACAGCAACTTGCCTTGGATGCGCAAGTTCTTACCGATCTCCAGACTTGCCGGAAGGTGAAGCCGACGTCTGTGGACATCACGATACTGGCCTTTTGCCATTGTCGACAGAACTGCCAGCTCTTTCCACCCCACGTTCCACCGCTCAGCTCAAGTACTACCCTGCTACGTCTGCATCAACCATTTCTTCGGCTCACAGGTACGTAGATACGAGATCACCCATTCACCTTCCCGACGCCAAACGTCCCTTGGACACGATTGATAAGTACTGTATTGACTGATCTACCCGCGTAGGTTTCACCGCGTACACTCGATCGTGGGAGAGGCTGAAATTATTCAGCCCAAAGGGGCAGCTCCGGGTGCGCGGCCCGGGGAAGATACACATCTCGAATCGTCTCAACCAGCCGTCACGTCTGGAAACCTGACGCCGAGACGGACACGGAGTCCTGCACGCGTTGGCCCTGTCCTGGGGTAACGATACACTGTTCTCACGGTGAGCATCCCAGAAGCACTCGGATCCTCCTTTGGACGTCATCCGATCCGTGCCGATCGACATCGACGAACGTGCATCCAGCCCATCGTTGGCCAACGATGAAGTATTTGAGATCGTCGTCTAGAGGCGGTTTTTGCCCATGCTGAGATACAAATGTATCATGCGAACGAAGCAGTCTTCAGACGTCTGACGCTCGGCCTCTCTCGTAACGTGTATGTTGCTGCTGTACGACGGACAGTACTCTCCACAAGAGCTCGAAGGAGAAAATAACATCTGACTGGCAACTGACACGATCACGTTCGCCCGAGTCAAAACAATTGTTGAAAAGTCGACGAGCCTTATGGAAGAGTTGATACGAGAATTACCAGCAACGGACAGCGGGTCAATTACATATATTGGAAAGTTCCCCTAAATTCTGTAAAGGCTGAACAATAGGACACAAACGATAGACACCCGGGCCTCCGCTCGTGCTGCTGCCCACCTTGGGGCACTGCCTCGCAGAACATGAAACCTTGTTAAAGAAAGGCAATAGAACCACCTTCTCTCTTGTTGCATGTGTCAAACCGAACTGATAATTCCCTTGGCTGGCTGCGCTATCTTGCAAATTCCGTTCTCAATATTGCATGTGTCAGTATACTATCAGGCATACCTTGGATAATATCTTATCACTCTAACTGGAATAGGCATGGATGGTATCGAACGTTGGTCCAGATAACAATCTTGTTCGGTGCCGCATCTGATCCAATTACAACGTGGCCAGTCATTGTATCAGCTCATCGATGTCAAATTTGCGGCCATCACCGACGCACAGTCACACCGCCGTACTACTAGTTATACATACCCTGTGACAACGATCCTACGGCATTACCAACCCAAGGTCCCGAGCAACGGTACAAGTCTGCATAACCTCTCACTGTTCGCAGGGCACACAAGGTGTGACAGGATTGACATTCGCCATGCAGACGGAAATGCCCTAGGCTAGGCTGACCACGATCATGTATAATATCACATATACCGATCAATGCCAATCACTTCTCCCATGACAGATTCCGAAAGTGCGGTTCCGAGTACGATGAAAGAGCCTTATTCTTATCTCCTCTGCCCGTCAAAGTTCGTAATCGTACGAAGCAAGATGCGGAGACGGACATATAATCGTGTACGCACAGTAGCCCCATCTGGAATGACGGTAGATGGCTCCCACGCAGGTAACTCGGAGTTGCCTGCAGTAGATTCCGTCCATTTGATAGTATCCCTTTCGTCCTGATCGACGAACGTGCATCGGGCCGGTCGTTTGTCGATAATGATTTGTTCGAGATCATTGTCGAGAGAGCATCGGTTCCGATTTCTGGTATAAGAGTATCGTGGGTGACCATTGACCAAATTTGTCCTGATGTTCGGGTTCGTGAGCGTCGAGATACAAGCAATGAGATTTCGGTTTCATGCGAATATAACGTTCAATCGCTTTACAGAGTGTACGTCACCACCTGTGCGATGGACAGTCCTATCCATGGGAGATACAAGGGATAGATAGGGATAGATCGGTAAGATCACGATCACGTTAGTAAATCATAACCGCTGATAAGCAATTGTTATCTTGGAGCCTAGAAGTAAGAACTTCGGACACATCCGATGGTGACATACGCATTGGTTATTGTCTTGCAATCTAGACATACTACGGTCCTTCCGAAAGTCTGGACCCATGCTGTTGTGAAATGTGAACTCACCGCTGATATCATAGCCCAATTCCATGTTACGGAAAAGATATGGGTGGTCACGGTGTGTGTGTGAATTCGGGATTAAGGTGCCCGAAAACCTACCTACATACCACCGCTGTGGTACGGTGCTCTTATAGCCAGTAATATCCGCAAAATTAGTTCCCTACAGAAGATGGTAGAGAATGGGAAGGTGGTGCTCACCAAGACGATGACGATGACATCTTGCGAATCGATCCATTGACAAGACGCAGCATGCGGTATTAGACGCTCATAAACGATCCAGCTCTGCATTGAAGAGCAAAAAAGCCCCTCCAACCTGGAGATCAGAGGGAAAATAACTGCGATGGCTCGGAAGATCATAGCAAGATCGAGTCCGCGTGTTACCAATTTAGAGACTCACATCGTCGTTCTCATGAAGGCGCAACGAAGCACCAACACAGCCGCTATATCTCATTCCGGGCATTTCACTGCAAGCACTGGCAGGAACTCTTAGAAGTTATGGATGCGATTCAGATATACAGCAATCGGAACAGCCTTAGCAGCGTGTCGGTAGAAACAATGGGGCGCGGTACATACCCGTCGATCGGTTCTTTTTATCTGTGAGAACCTCGAGCAGTGGATGAACGCGCCAGTGCGGCGCCACCGACTTAGTGCGAACTTGTATGCAAGGCCTTGTGACTGGCGACAGCTGGCACGAGGCCTCCGTCTCGCCACCATTGTGCAGCCGGAGCCGGACAGTGAGAAACTTATATGAACCGGTCAACGGCTACGACGCTTATTCGAATCGTAGTCCAATCACGGTTTTTGTTCCT
>JBBPOJ010001232.1:0-15384 GCA_038091395.1 Leccinum rimulosum | reverse complement strand
GATCATGCGCGGAGACGGTCCGACCGTGTTTACGAGCATCAAGAAGAACCAGGGTGTCGACGACGTGGTCGATCTCATCCTTGCTGCGTGGAGGACTGCTGGTAGCCCGGGCATAACCGGCGCCGTAGTCCTGTGAACAAAGGACGAGTTCACGTAAATATGGAAGGAAAAGAGAAGTTATTTCAATATTTGTAACCCTGTAAAATCACACAGAGACCTTTTATCAAGTTCTTCCTCCCACAATATCGTCTAAGCTTTGAAATAAAGATGAAACTAATAGCTGAAATAGGGCCCGGAGACCAATGTTCAAGTTTAGCCGGACAGCCACTCAACCTGCTCTTTAAATTGGTTCCAGGTTTCGTCAGGCAAGGCGGTCAAATTTCCGGCCTCAGGTTTCGCTTCGGAACTAAATTTTGCTAAGTTGCTTCAAGTTTGGTAAGCATTCCTGAATACTGGTCAGTGTTGATCCCTTCGTGGAGTAGCCTCGCCCGAACCGCCGGGTATCAAGCGAACTCTGTGAAACTGGATCCTGAGCTTGTTGGTAGTATGCAAGCGTAACGTACAGGGTCACGTTGATGCTACCCGTGCCAGTGTTGGGATTTGAAAACGCGTTTTGAACTGTCGGGTGTTACAGTTTACTTGGTTCGTTTCCAATCATCTCCAATATTATAACGTGCCATCGACGGTGGTTCCCGAAAACCACGCTGCGTCTACCATAATTAGCGCCGAGGCCTTGGGCTGTGGATGTCGGTTTATCCACAGGTTGGACTGTCAACTTATTGCGAAAGTTGGCGCTTATTGACGCGGCACGCCCTGGCAAAGTTCAATGATGTCATCTCTTTTTTTTTCCTTCAGGAATTATTGATGCGAACTGTTGTTTAGTGTCGAAATGATGGAGCGGCCCATTCATCGTCACAGGTTACTTGGTCAAAGCGCGTTGTCAGGGTGCATACTCCTGTTGCTCATGTACATCTACTCGAGTTGAGCTGCTGACATTATGAGTTCAACGCTGTTTTGATTACTCTGAACCGCGTCATAGGCATTCGTGACTATCTTCAGGTCACCTTCAGACTATCTCCGATGGTGTTGATTCAAGGTATTACTCCCACACGTTCCAAGTTGATACACTAAAGTTTTCCACCCTACGATGTATGGTATTGTGTGGGAGGGCAGCCATGAAACTCCGGCCCAGGAAGTGGAAAAGCGTGGCAGTGAGCCCAATGTTATGTCCCCTTGACGGTCTCTACGTTAAGTAACTACCGATTCCCTAGTCAAACCAAAGCGTCAAAGCAAGGTTGGATACTTCTCAGAAATCGGGAGAGACACGCAGTCACTGTTGGGCATAACCCACCCGCACCACACCATTCTATTTTTCAAGACGTGCGCGAGAATATATATTCAAAAATGAAAATGTAGCCATTACGCTTCATGGAGGTGTATCTTATCGTGAGATGAATTCCTTCCATCTTTTTGGTTGCTGTCGTACTCGGTAGCACATCCCACTGTGACGCAGAACCAGGTGGTGCTACAGACAACGTGACTGTCGTTGACCAACGAATACCACCACAAGCCCGGACGAACATTTCCAACCGATCTGACCCGCCAACTGCTCACCAACAAGTTCATCAGCCTGTACATATCAGTCCCCTCGTGTCATACGAGGGACGCGGCTGCAGTGGAAGTAGCGGAGGAGCCCCGAGTCCTGGAACTTCTCCACGACCTCACGGCCTCCGCACGAACTGGCCCTTTCTCCTCTCTCAGTCCGCACTCAACATCGCGCGTAGCTGCCGGGCACGATGACGACAAATCACAATGATTCCGACGCCAGTGCGATCTATACAACCCAGAATCAAATTGTCTCCTGGTGATCGACGGACGGGATCGTCAACTACGCGTCAACGCAGTGGGGTGGGCTAGAAGGGCGCTATTACGCGGTGCGATATGCGGCGTTCGTTGGGTGCTTCACCGAATGCACGCAGAATGCGGCGGCGTGCGATGCTAGTGCGGTGACGGGGTGACTTGACGATCGTGACCGGGAAGCTGGAGGACGAATCACGATGGAAACTCGTTTCAGCTTGGGAATGGTCGGCGGGTTGCGGCAGTCTAGAACCCGGGGAGACTCAAGAGGAGGAAGTGACAGGGAGCATGTCGGCGATTGTGCTTTCAAGTACACCTCAAGTTTTTCGACTCTATAGTGACATTGTTGGCGTAGGGGGGGAGGCGGTTCATTAAGCGAGACGACGCTCTCTTGGAGAAACAGTGGTTCGTGTGCAGCAAGTACCACCAGACTCCGACATTCTAGAATGTTTGGGACGCTCTGAAAGTCATGCTGAATGAGAGGGTTGCTTGAACAACCCGAAGATTGAGACAAATGCATTCCTATGCATTCTCGGTACGCATGTGCCATTCCGGGCTAGGTTGTGTATTATCGTGCTTCAGTGTACAGTGCTACAGCGCACTTCCGTCCACTCCCCGTCCACCAAACAGAAGTCGCTTCTGACGAAATATACATACCTGAGATTAGTACCAAGATGAGACCCAGGATCGACCTTGCCATGGAGTATCTGATGTTATGTAGCGTAGACACAACCGGTCTTTCACTGGCAGCTCAGCGCAGATCTTGAGCATCATGTAGATCTACATACCATGTATGGACCGTGACAACTCCTAGAGGAAGGGGAAACGATAAGTGATCCAATGACCATGCGAGGCACCGAACAAGAGGCCCAAGTCGACTTACATCCGTGATGAAGCTGTTCCACAAGCAACCGACATATGAACCAAGAAAGGCAGCACCTCAGGTCCTCAAATATACTCGGTATAGCTCCGAGACGGCAGAAGGCTGGTGCAACCAATCTACTCCTTCAACAGACCAGATACTACTATCTGTGAGAGACCAGTGATCCATCCCATGGACGCACAAGTATCCCATATCAGTGGCTGCGATGAGCTGCTGATACTCGGTGCAGTCAAGCACACCAAGTCGGGACACTTACAGTGTGCCTTCTTTCGGAATCGAGGTCCACAAGAAACTTCAAGATCTGGAACCTATGGAACTACAGATCCACGGGTGACGGCAAGTGCTGCGATCGCGCTCCAGTGCTCCGCACCCACACCACAATTCAGAAATAGGAGTTTGCAGATGTTCTTCATGTGTGACATGTACTTCTTCAAAGTGGAGAGAGATCAGCCACCCGTGAGGCTGTTCCACATTGATGCGAGCTCAAGAAACGACACGCCTTCACCTCTAGCATCTAAGAGACTTGAATTCGTCGACTCTCCGTCGCTCTGGGGCTAGATAAATGACGAAATTTCGAGTGAATGAACGAAAGAAAATGTATTGAACTCCGAGACTGAAGACGAGTCGGAAGTTATTGTACGGTTTTTCCCACGAATCACTGCAGGAAAGGCGAACAATTTCGGCTCGACCTTCTAGGCCAGGAAGTACAGTAGACCCTACTGCCATGCATGAGAACCAACCAGCCGTTGTCATGAGGACTGGTTTCTCAGACCCCGTGCGGCGGCGTCAACGGTAACTTATCTGGTATGTATGGATTCGAACGTGGCTCCAATGGTGCTCCACATGGATACTAATACAGTTTCCATCACGATCACGAAGGATCCTCGCTCTCAGTCGAAGATGAAACCATTCGGCCCGTTGGCACGTTCGTTGCGTTGTATGCCTACGAAACAGATGTAAATATTGCCGATTGACTTGGCAAGAAACCGTTTACATGCTCAGGCTCAGCATTCCTTCAAAGTTCAAACAGTGGTTGACTCGGACGCACTCGGACTTGGACCGTCCTGACGGAGGGGTTGGAGACAATGGCGCTATGTCATCCTCTGATCTTCAACATCCTCCTCCTCCTCCTCCTCCTTCTCTTCTTCTGGTGCGGTATCGGCTGCCTCGTTGTGATCGAGGTGTTTCATAGCGATCTTTCATAGCGATCCGGTCACTGAAATTAGACGATGATACATGCATGTCATGTCACTGGCAACTAGCTTATCGACGGGATACCACTGCACGGAACGATGGTTATAAGGATCGTTACCGCATTACCTGACCGCATGGCTCCCTTCAGATCTTTATACCTCTTCTTGCTCTTCACCATCGTGTCAGTTGCATGCGCCACCAAGACATGCAATGTACTTGACTTCGATGGGGTTGCGGACAATATGACAGACATCGCACCGGCCATCACCAAGGCATACACGGAATGTGTCTCTAATGCGATGACTTCCAACCCTGGCGACACGGTCCTGCTTGTACCTGCAGGAACATATGCACTCAAGACACAGGTCAACTTTGTCAAAGGACAAAATTTCTCCGTCGAGATCAACGGAGACTTGCATCTAAAATTCAATTCCTCGCTTGGGGGGAACATGTTTTTGTTCGAAAGATGCAACCATGGTAAGTTGGCGATGGGGCATTTCGGTCATTGCACATGGAATAAGCATGCTGACGATGTCAATTTTGAGTCGTGTGGAAGGGAAATGGTACGATCTATGGACATGGTGATCTATGGCGACCGAATCGCAAGTGAGTTTGCCTCTGTGGTGATTCATAAGGGCATGGTCGACGAACTTCTGCTTCTGCGCTGTCTTCAATGCATTACAGCTTGGCCAAATACGTAAGTTGTCAGTACAATGACCTTGATTGCGTTGTCGCTGACGTCATGTTATGCATTGCTAGCCGAGTCGCCCTCGCCTGCTTCGTTTCCAGAACTGTAACAACGTCGACGTGAGCGGCGTCACGCTCAATAACTCACCCATGTGAGTACGGTGGTATCGACAGCTCAAACTATGCTCTGACCTTCGTAGGTTTCATGTGACGATCATTGGGGATAACAATGTCGCACATGACATGAAGGTTCAGTCTCTTCCTTACATCATGATCCTGCAAACCTGCTGATATTGATTCCTGATATCAGATCATTGCGGACCATATCGGGACGACAGATGGGTTTGATGTGTCGGGAAACAATAACTACGTGCATGACGTCTCTGTCGAAAATGGCGACGAATGTGTCACGGTCAAGAACCCTACGGATGGATTCCTCGCGCAGAACATTCAGTGCCATTATTCCGGTGGTATGTTTCTTTCTTTCTGGAGGAGATTTCATCGTCGTACGATCGAGAGTCTTACTGGGGAACTGTCCAAGGTTGTAATATTGGGTCTTTTGGCAAGGAGGCGCAGGACGTCAAGCTTGTACCCGCTAGTTGCGATCATCTACCGAAATTGATGACCTACTTCCGGATCGCAGCATCCAGAATGTCCATTACAGAAACGTTACTCAACACAATGGCGACGCAGGCATCCTATTGAAGGTAAAATTATTGTATTGTTATATGGACATGCATCGCTAACCCGGTTTCGGGGCTCTAGTCTTACCCATCCGCGTCGGGTCTTGTAAAGAACGTGACTTACGTCGAGTGAGCCTGCTCGATTAGTGAATATAGTATCACTAATACGATGCCCGCAGTTTTAAATTCGTGAGTCGATATAATCATCGCGTTAGTTCGCAGATGATGATATGGTGAACCTAGACCAACATTGCATACCCTATCCAGGTAGCGTATGCACGGCAAAAGCATGACTAATTCATGACCTTTTCTCTCTTTTCCCAGATATCTAATTATTGGTGTCCGCATGAGCAATGTCCGCCAGCAACAGGGAACATTACCTGGGAGGACATCTCTTTCAAATGGATCAACGGTACGGGCGACAACAGTAAAAGACCAGTCATCGACGTGAAGTGCATCTCTGGACACATGTAGGCTGAACGAAGCTTTTCTTTGAAGTTGCCTATCTGATCTGGTCTTGTTCCCATCATAGGTGCAAGAACATCACGTTTGAGGTGCGATTCCCATCATGCTTGACTGATTTGCACAATTGATCCATTTATCACAGAATGTCACACTGTCGAAGGAAAGTGATGTGAACGCGACGGTGCACATATCAAACGCATGTGGAAATGGTTTGTCTGAGCTTCAAGGGTGCTAGTGGAGGCGAGCTGCGACCGCAACAATTGTCAAACTGTCGATCACGGTGAGAGGAGGGGCAACATGGCCCAACGTGCTGCGCAGAACTCACTGCACGTTTGCAAAGGTTGGCAGTACTTAGTATACTGTTTAGTACAGAAAATAAAATGTGTCGTCCTTACAGACTGTGCTCTAGCTAGTGCTCGATCGGTGCACATACGACTCAGTGTGACCAAAAATATGGAATCTGTCGTGATATACCCCGATGACGACAGCGACTGCTTCCCCGCCAAAACTAGCCTTGCAACCTGAAGGGGCTAAATCCGAAATGGTTTGATCAGCCTTGGTCTGATGCCCGATGGCAACGCCTTGGCCTTTTGATGAAAGATGATATGGCTGGAATTTGCTGGTTGCACGTCGCACGTTGGCCTTTCGCAGCTCGCTCACGTTTCCGGGTCAGCCTGCCAGCCTGAGGGAGCTCTAGTTAATAATGGCTCCATGAGATGGTCCCTCATTTCGCTCCGCAAAGCTTCTCGAGTGCGAGTGCGAGTTTTTTGCCAAGTTCCCATATTATCGAAAAGTGTACAGGGACGAAATGAATGGGTAGAAAGTTTGTCTCTCAGAGCCATTCATGATGATGACGTCGCCCAGGCGCGCCCAGAGAATGAATTACGTAATGATAAACGTCATTTCTCATGATGTCACTTACTATTTCCTTGAATTCGGCACATGCCGGGAAGGTTAAGATAGTAAGGTCTGGTGATCTCAGGCTAGTGATTGGATCCGTAATGTTTGTGTGCTACAGGTTGTTTCTTTCTCTTACAAACTATCGCGGTTACTAGAAGTACACGAGTCCGAAGTGCAGCTTTGTTTGAAACTCTATCAAGGTCATGATGTGTTACTCATTTCTGGGACTGCGCGGACGGGGGAGAAGCGGGAGGGGGGCTAGGGGCTGATGTCGGGGTTGCCGTAGCCTTGTGCTGTTTGATGCGGACCGCCTCTTCGTGAATGTCGCGAACCTGCTTGGAGGTGCTAGTGTAGAAGGTCAGGATGGACTGGCCGATAGGCGAAGACAGGGCTTTCGAATAATACTTGTCGGCTGCGTAAGCGAGGAAGGGGGGAGGTCAAAGGGAGACATACTTCGTGAGCGGTCTTCAAGTATCCCTTTTGCTCGTCGATGCTCTTTGCGCGAGTGTGGGCGTCCTTCAATGTGGTCTGGACCCTGCCAGAAATGGTCTGGTCAGCTCCGAGGGCACGCTGTCCGATGTTCTTGTCGAGACCGGACATATACGAAAGGAACTTGTTGGAGATGCCGTGCTTATCTGGAAGTATCGTTAAAAAAAGGAGCTTCTCTTTAGCTCTCGTGGTACACATACTATCAATTTCAATGGCACGCTGGAGAATGTGGTCGGATAGATCGTAACCTTTGGCAAGATATTCGGCAGCAACTAAAGCAAGGAGTCTGGATTGAGTAACAGGGGCTCGTGGGGGTATAACTTACTACCAGCTCGCGGCTTGTCGGATTGCTCGATGTGTGGGTGATGCTCCTCAGCATCATGATTATCGACGTGCTCAACCTCCGACGTGACGGTGAGAGTACTTTCATTAAGATTGCCTCCGTTCAACTAGATCGAGATGAATCAATGTTCATCGCTATGGATAACGGAGCATACCATGAGCGCCGTGTTGGCTGCGGAATGCTTTTCGAAGACGATGACCGCAGTCCTCTTTTCACCTTGGTCACCTTTGAACTCGATGGAATTGATCCTGGATGATTCTGAGATGTATTAGTGCATCGCAACGAATTGTTACGTACTTTCCACAGAAACTGGCGAACAGATGAACGAGGGGTCACGTAATCAGAGGCGCTCCTCTTACCTGAAAAAGTCATGGAGCTCGGATTCGGTGGTAGAGGGAGAGAGCCCGGAGACCTTTGAGTGTCAAGATTAGTATGCGGACATCGAGACAGACGGTACGAACGTCGACGGCGGCTTTGGACATGGCTGATGGTTCGTGATAGTAATAGATAGTATGACGTGGGAAATCTAATTTGACTCAGGGTACTAATCGTCATCTATCTTCCGAGTGCGGTGCAAAGAACGACGACGACGACAGCGACCGTGACGACGACCGAGCGAATGGGCCCCTCCTGAATGCTATCGACCACAGCGATGGCTGAGCCTTATCTCGATCGCCGACATCGCTCGCCCGCCATGCGCAACAGCATCAGAGGCCTTCCCGCCATCCCCACTCCAACGCAACCGACGACCGTGCACCAGTCCAGCGATTTTTGGATCCCTCAGGTCGCTCAGGACGGTCAGGTGGAGTATTGCGTTAGTCTCCAGCTCGTACCTTGATGTTCATTCCGAAATTCAGATCTACTATGTCAACACTCTCACAGGAAGACTCTCCCGAGATCTCCCAAGAGACTCCGATGACGATGACCTCGTCGGTCTGACCGCCATCCAGTCCAGCTCTCGTTTCAGTACCGCCAATGATTTCGGTCTCATCCCCGTCAGTAATCCCATCGACATCCCGTCGGTCGCTACGCCCCGCTTTCAACAAGCCGAACATCCAGAAGCGATGAATACCCCATCCCTGTCCTCTTCCCTGTCGGCCACAGGCAGCCCTCGAATGCTCCCCGTCAAGCCTCTTCCCCTCCCCCTCGACAACGGCGGCGTGCCCGTCACTCGCCCTCGCGCTAATACCGACCTGGCATCTTCGGACCGTCATTTTAACCATGTATCTGATGCCCTCTTCAATTCTCCTGCAGAACAATTACGCCATCGCAGTTTCAGCGCTTCCGACTACTTACACCACAAAAGGAGCCTCTCTCATGTGGATACCAATCATACCTTGCTCATTCCAGATGTCCCTTCCCTCGAAGCGTCCACGTCATCGTCCGATACACCTTACCGCCAGGAACTACCACTCGTAGAGTCTTCTCAGCCATCAGTGTCTACCATACAACGATCGTTAGCCCCCCCTACTCCAGATCCTGTGGCCGAGCTTTTGCAACGAACCCAGCAATGCATACATTCAGTTATTCTCCACCTCAAGCAATTTGGGGTCCCCCGGGTTGCCAAGGACGAAAATATCGTCGATAACCTCATCTGTTCTGCCATCACCGCTATTCGAGACCTCTTATACGTTTCTGGGCCGTCGCTCTTGCATCGTGGTGGGAAGCACAAAGCAGATGGAACGAGCAACGCGTCTCAGACTCCGCTCGTCCCTGCTCAACGTCGTGCCGTCGCCACCCTTTCCAAATTCGTCTTATCCGCGCGTGCAGTCCTTAACGATGGACCATGGATCGCCAGTGACGATGTCTCGCAACTCAGTTCGGATGCCGAGGAACTAGAGCGCTCGGTGATTGAGTTTGTATCCATAGCACAGGGGGTTCGAAGTCAGGGTGTTCTCGGTCCCAAGCGATTGCATGGCTACTTGACTGCTTCACATGCTGGTCCCGTCACGCCGGGAGCTGGAATCGCTGGAACCTGGAGGGGGTTCGGATGGGTAGACATCGAGGATCATGAGGAGGCTCCCCGCCAAAACTTGACCGAGGCCACGTTCATCGAGTTCGCCACTCACCTATCCAGGGCTCAGGAAAAGTTGTACGCGTTCTCTGAAGCGCTTCGAGCCACGCAGCCTGGTATTTGTATCCTTTCATCCTATTACACGCCAATTGACAACATTTTGATTTCCTAGCCGAGGTTGTGACTACTGTCGCTCAAGAGCTTTTCAGGCAGCTGTCGTCGCTTGTTCTGTTTCTTTCCGACATTCACATCGCCAGACACGTTGATATCGAAACCATCGATCAGTCCAAGCTTTCCGATGGCGCACAATATTTGCGTACGGTTGAAAAGGCTCGCCTTCTTGTCCGTTCATTCGAAGCGATTACGCAAGCAGTTTACGACGACGGTGCCGGGCTGCTGGTTGCTACGCAGCGCATCCGACGAGTGGAACCTTGTGAATCTTGGAAAGGTCGCGACGCGACATACGACGCGCTGGAGGTCTTGAGTTCATCCCTTGACATCAACCTCAATATATTACGACAGAATCTTGAGGGCCTTCTGCGTGCCGGGATGGAACAATCTGCCATCTTAGAACGGTATCACAAGACCCCTGTCGAATGGCGAATGTCGCAGCGCAGTCTTGTTTCTGCAATCTTAGCGAACCAAGCTTTGGAAGCTATTTATGAACATAACGGGGCGTATGATGTCACGGAAGACGAACCAAACAGGTCATTGGAGGATGCCGAAGAAGATCTGGAGGAGCCGCCTTCACCTTCACCAACTTCACCTCCGCTACCCCCATTACCTATCAGCGCAGACATACCCGGGAGACGAGCGCCTATTACGCGAATTCCGTCAGATGATGATGATAGTACGTTCATTGTCCATTTATTTCTGCAAACCATCACTATTTTCTCACTTTTTTTTTAATAGCTTTGGGGAAAATGCGTTTGCCTCCACGACCCGATAAAATCATAGCATTCTTTGGTGACGATGCACCGTCACACTATCTAATTTCCTTGTCGGCTGAAAAGAAGCCTTGGTACCTCCGGCCACATTATGATCCTGAAGAGGTGCTCATTGACCCAGACGGCACTGTCCGAGGTGGAACCGTTCCAGCTCTGGTTGAAAGGCTCACTGCGCACGAATATGCAGGCAAGTCGTCGATGTTCGCAGACACATTACCCCGCTCATGCTCGACTAGATACGAATTTCACTAGAGCCTTCTTGATGACGTTTAAGTCGTTCATGACATTCGACCAACTCTTTAATCTCCTTGTGGAACGTTTCTGGATTCAACCGCCTCCCAACCTGAATCCGCCAGAGCTTGAAGATTGGAGATATCATAAACAAAGTATCATACGCATTCGGTGAGTATGCTTCATGATGTTTATATGTAGACTTGACTCGTTTATATAGAGTGATCAATACGATGAAATCGATAGTTCAAGACGAGGACTTGCTGGACAAAGAAGATACGGCAATCCTCAATCGGATGGCACAGTTTGCGTCACGGGATGACGTGCTTAAGATCGCAGCTGCGAAGCAGTTGTTGGCCGCAATCAAGCGAGCTGTTAGTTGTTTTTCTTTGCTCCATAGAATTTCTACTGAATGTATACAAAATAGCACGGAGGGACCACTAAAAGAGTGACACTCCAGGCAATGATATCTCTACCCGCACCTATTGTTCCGAAACGAATAGAGTTGCTGGATATAGATCCCTTGGAACTCGCCAGGCAGTTGACAATCACCGAGAGTCGTCTATACCTAAAGATCAGACCCTCTGAATGCCTGCAACGGTCAAGGCAATCCAAAACAGAATATCACGATGGCGTCGCCAATTTTATTCGCAGGAGTAATAGGGTATTATAATTCAAGTTTACAGTTTTTGATTTTCCATGATTAAACCCCTCCACAGATTGCACATTGGGTTACATATTCCATTCTGTGTAAGGACGATCCTCGTCGCCGAGCCGCTGTTATGAAGCAATTTATCCTCATTGCCGACGTCAGTGGTTTTACTTCACGTTGTCTGCATGTTCATTTACATATTCCACTCTAGCGGTGTAGGGCGATCCAGAACTTCTCCACCATGATGGCGATCGTCACAGGATTGAATTCCTCGCCAGTTCATCGCCTCAAACGTTCATGGGAGCAAGTTAGTTCAAGGCACATGTCGCAGTTGGAAACGTGCGAGGCACTCATCAATTCCTACAAACACTACAACAAGTATCGAACTTCGCTTGCCACCGTAGCTCCTCCCTGCGTTCCGTTTGTTGGTACGTTTCTTGCTGTGAGAGTGGCGTGATGTATCTTAGCGTCGTCTCCCCGCCAGGTGTATTCCTAACTGCGCTCACCCACATACAAGACGGAAGCAAAGACATGCTCCCAGGCGACCTCATCAACTTTCGTAAGCGCCAGAAATCATCTGAGGTCATACAGGATCTTCAGCGGTGGCAAACCCAACCACACAACTTCCATCCTCTTCCCTCCGTCCTCGTCTTCGTTGATGAGGCCCTCAAACAATTCGGTGATCACGACGCCAGCGAGATATTTTGGAAACTGAGTTTGGAGAGAGAGCCAAGAGAAAAGGACGAAGAAAAGCTGGCCAAGTGGCTGACCGATAGCGGTTTCCTGTAAGTTGTAAGATGTCGGCGTTCTTTAGGACTTGGCTGTGCTTTTTTATTGTTTCGTTCTCTCCCTTGTTTGTCTCGTTGCACTATACCACCGCGAGCGTCATCATGGACTCGAGGCGACATTGGAGGCATTTGTAGCAACAGTTCGTCGTTTGCTCTTTGATCGGAAGGTATTCTATTGGTATTTATGTTCCTGGTCTGTTATGTATCGATGGTTGGATCCAACTCTTTTCTACTTGTGGTGATGAAGCGGTCACGTACATGCAAGCGGGAGGTCGGGCCGAAAGCGGCGGCTGTGTAGCATTAGTCAGCAACCCTATATTTGCACGTCTCCAACGCAGCTTCAACTTGAATAGCACTGCCGCCAGGCGCTTCGCTCATTAACAGGTCGACCGTCGGCTGGTCACATCAGCGAGAGCGTAAGTACCTCACACTGACACCCAGGTTCAGCTCGCAAGCAGTCGAGCACATCGAGGATCATCGATCCATCATCCGACGCAAGATAACTGGCACGCGCCACCTAGCGTGTAGTACTTCTGAGACTGCGCCATTCCCGAGAACTTACTCGACGGCAACGTTTGGAGTCTCAACATATCGTTGGTCGAGTTTTGCTCAGAGTGCAGACAATGAGACGATGAAGACAAACATCAACTTCCACGGACAGTCTAAGCGGTCTCGGGTATCTACGAAGCACACGCACCAATCTCTGGCCTCATCCACTACGCTCCCTGACGACTCTCCTTGTCCAGCGGACTCACGCCTCCCGCTCTCGCAGTATAGACCAGTATCAGGAAGATGGCCAAAGGCGACATGCTGACGATGGCGAGGCTCGCGGCAAGTGCCGGGGATCCAGACAGCGCAACGAATGCTACGACGCGGACGACGACGAAACCAACATCGAGCGCGGCAAGGAGCAAGGCAAAGAGCAAGGCAAACGTCACGTAGCCGATACGCTCAGCGAGTCCCTACATCGACAGAGCAACGTCAAAGACATGATCACCATCAATTGCAGGACCAATACCTTGAGTTCGGTAGGTGACAGTCTTCCGTAACCGTGGTGAATGCTCTCTGCCAATGCCAGGAAGAAGAGCGTAATCGGCATGAAGAAGCAGTCGCCAGTGCTGAGATGAATGCTACGAGCCGTTAGTCTGGACAGTCGTGGAGAAAGGACAGTGGTCTCCTACGCGAAGCAGCTGCGAAACTGCATCGGATTGAAACAAAGGTGAGACTCGAAGGAGTATGATTTGGCATTAAGGTACTGACCAATTCAGTCGACCTGTCGATTCTGACGTCCAAAGCTGCTTTGACGTCCTCGAAATCACGCGATGCTTGTATCATGTTGTACAAGGCAAGCTTGCGTATCCAAGTGATTACAATCTCAGACATGGTTGAAATGGATGTTTGGGTGGCGGGAAAGGCGGGAAAGGTGAGTATGCAGGTGTGGTTGAGTGCGGTTGATTGGTAGGTGGTGCATGGTCGTTGTACCCTTAAGTATCTTGTTGATGATGCTCAAATCCGCATTGAACATTATGTGTCGCGGACACGTTGTCCGAAGTGAACATGCACTGCATGCCGGATCAGTAGTCTTGGGATAACCCAATATGGCAAGTAAGGATGAGGAGGACTGGAGTTATGACCATATATATATATAAATGTTCTGTGAGGGCGTCATGGTCGTACGGACGAGATGAGGAAGATGAGAAAAGTTGACTTTTATGGATAATCTTGGTGCACTGCACATGCCACCGGTCATATGAAAGGTACAAGTTAAGATCACTGGCTTCCGGTATTACAAATGTATGTACAGCAGTATACCTTCGAATATTTCCCTGAACTTTGAAAAATGCCATAAATGGAAAGTCGAGGATGATGAGCCTTAGAATCTTCGACTCGGAAGGGATACTTGTATATAGTACATCCGCGCCGATCGAAGGCTAGCCGTCGCACGTCCACGTTTTACTACTCTTGGAAAGAGGGTGATGAGGTTGCATACTTCCATAATTGTCGACTATGGAACATGAATGCATGACGTTTCAAAAGTCTTCGACTGGTTGAACTTGGATTCGGGTCGACGAGCATGGCACTTGCGATTGCATTTTCACAAGGTGAATCTCTCCGGCGAATTCAATGTTACGAAGGTATTCGATAAGTCACACTGGTCGGCCAACGACGTCAAGCCCAAGTGCTTTGGTTGCGTTAGAGTAAGTAAGCTAGGGCGCTTTTCGGTCCTCGGAGCCCTGAGGTCTGAGATGCTGTACGTCCGACAATGTCGGCCCTGAATCCGATATAATAAGAGAATGGTACCACCCAACTGTAAACGACAATCATCATGATAGCTACGGATGGTACCCATGATCAACTGATCCTGCCAGTGTGGTACACGAGTCTCTGACTCTTGCGCAATGCATGAAGCTAGTCGATGCCAGTATAAACATCCGAATTATCAAGAACTTTGATATTCAAGGTCAATCCAAGATTGGGTTCCGAACACCTGTTGGATCGTATATTGACCCGCTTGCGTAGAACTTAGGATGTGATCCTGCGTAACCCGAGCGGACGTGTCTCCACCAGGACCTATATCATATCATGATTAGTGCAAATCACTACAGAGCGGAAAATGTCTACCAGATGAGTCGAACTCGGCGAAGTATGTTGTACTGGGTATCGAACTATCATGATGTGCGTGCAGATTCAGTAAAAGACAGCAGGTCACAGAGGGTGGAGAGTGGACCTACCCTCCCACATCCCACGGGGAAAATCCAGCGGGTGCAATGCTATCGTCCATATAGTTCCGGGCATAGACTGCGACTGCGTACTCGTTCCACGGGCGTCCTAAGCAACGATAAGCCAACATACCGCATAAAGAGGATTTTCATTTACCAAGGTAGCAGCTATGCGTGGTTACGGTCGATGGTGGTGCATCCGGTGACTGACAAAACACTCAAGACCAGCGTCGCACCGGTAACGTCGAGGACTTACGCGTATGATGTGCGAGTCAACGATGTACACACCATTTTTTGTACCGGATGCCCCCTGCCAGGCAGTAATACCACCTCCACATCCACGATTTGCAAGAGTCACTGTTTGAAACCAGCTGGAAAAAAGTAATCGGCTGGGACTCTATGATTTAAATATCGCAAAACCTACGCGGTCCCACACCCGAAGAGGTCTGGCATACAGGATCAAAGGATTAGACACGGAATGGAAGCAAAAGCACTTACAGTCAGTTTGTCCATATATGATGCTATCCACGA
>JBBPOJ010001231.1:0-15404 GCA_038091395.1 Leccinum rimulosum | reverse complement strand
TACCCCCGCTACCATCCTCGTCTCCAACTCCCCGTGCCCGTTCTCCCCCCGCCATCCTCTTGGCCCAGCGCGATGACCGCCTTTACCCCCGCCACCATCCTCGTCTCCAACTCCCCGTCCCTGTCCCCATCCCCGTTTTCTCACGTCCCAGCTTGACGACGACGACGTCCTTAACCCCCGCCACCATCCTCGTCTCCAACTCCCCATCCCCCGCGGTCCTCTCCCTATCTCTTGCCCACACGGAAGCGTTCAACGGCGTACGGCCGCGTACCACCCTACTTTGGGGCGCCTACCTTCTCTACATTTCCGTGACTCGATATATTGATCGTTCCTTTTCTTTGCTCCGCTTCACCTTACTACTTCTTCACGAATTTTGACGGTAACCTCGTCGCTTGTTTCCTTTCCTTTTCTTTTGAAAGAAACGCACGGTTTGAAATGACACGAATGTGTGATCATGTCGTCGAACTTACACTTTATGATGATGGCTCCCGCTGTTATCTAAGGTAAGGCTTTGGCTTCTTATAATTCAGTCAACAAAGGTCTGTAGTGTTTAACGTGTTAGATACATAACGTGAGGTATATCCGTTGTAAGGTCATATACGAGCGTGTCGTGTCGAAACGAAGGGGTAAACGAAAATGAGCATCACACTAACTACTTATCCCACGAGTAGTATGGTGCGCAGTTCTTGCTCACGCTCACAGTAAATATCGGAATGCGGGCGCCTATGGGGACATGGAATGTCATGAGCTCAGTTCCCGATCTTGGCAAGGGGGGAAAGTGGCAGGATCCTGCCACAACTCACAACTACGTCGTGGTCAATGGATACGAGACATACCTTGTCGACCACTTTGGACGTGTCCACGAACGCATCGAGATCGGGTTCACCAAACTTGGCATTTCGGTACGCATTCTCCCATCGGTAGAGATCTAACGAGCAGGGAGAGGCGTTTCGTGTCAAGACGGACGAATGAGCATACTAAATATTCAGTGGACGTACGGCGAGCACCAAAGTCGAGAGCGCGGCAAAAAAACATGAGTGCGCCAGACAATGTGGAACGGAAGGAGCGTCACGTCCCAGACAATGTACCATTTGACTAGCTTACCACCGAAACCACGTCTACTATCAGCCGAATTATAGATCAGTAAGACCGCAGCAATAGGTCTGCATCGTTTCCATCAACGATACGGTTGGATGGTAGTGCCCAAGGAAGGTGTACAGCCTGTTACGTTAACAGTGGAACCGCCTTAAGTTACAGACAGATTTGGACAACAACAAGCATGTCACTCTATATTCCAAGTCGAACGTACACATGTGCGATCGAGGCCGAACCACTCTGGACACACAGATCTGTGATCGTGTCAGTGCCAGTGTGGAAGGATCCTGTCTGGATTAGTAGTGGGGTGGGTAAGCGGGCTCAGTTCATGAAATTAGAAAAGGACATCATCCGGACCTGCCTGCCAGTGCGCGGCCGTGGGTGCTTCAGCCTGACTGCCCAAGTTTTGAAACCCCTCCTTTGGAACCGACTTCATGCGGCTCCGTAAAAAGCAGCAGTCGCTCTTAGATCGTGGTTACTTAGTGATTGCAATGACACTGTGATTCTCACTGAGGAACGACTCACTGTCGTCCCTGCATTGCAGGGCCTGCTTCAAGGCCTGACGTTTGAGTAAGTGACACGGTTGTCAACATGTAGGCACTGCTTGCATAAGTATCGATCCTTCATGAGGGCGGAGTTGAGATATGATATATGATAGTATATCAGAGCGGAGTGTACGCCTTTACGCCATGCTGTAATCGAGACACCAAGTCCCCGACTTACTGTATTGATCAAATACTGAACGTGCTGTTGAAATGAAAAAGCAGTCGGTCTGGACTTGTCCTCAAGGCCACTAATCCGGAAACACAAGTGGATACATACCAGGGAAGAAGTTGGGATTAATATTGTTATATTCGTTTATGTACGACAAGGTCAGGACAGGTCGAAGGGCGAGGGATAAGCCTACGCAATGCAGTGAACCGGACTCAGACGACGCGACGACTCGGATGGGGGACGCGGCGAAGAGACGACGGTGAGGACCCCTACGACGTCTTCATCCTCGTCCACACCAACCCTCGCAAGTCGAAGTGCGAGTCGTCGGCGGGCCAATCGGGCACTGGAGCATATTTGGGCTGATGGGCCGGCACATTACATAATGGAACATACCGGAATTTCAAAGTCAGATGCGGCGGATTGAGGCGGATCATTGAGGTGGATGCATTCAACAAGTCGTTTATTGTTTCTTTGCAGCAATTATCCCGTGATCTAATCCACGACTCACACTTTAGTAGGGGATGGGGGCAGGCTCCTTCACACCGATGAGAATCAGCACACGTGCGATTCAGTGAATCAATGATGGCATGGCCCCTGAGGGAGCTGTGGATCGACATCATTGTCGCTATCTTTTTCGGTGCAGCTTCACATATTGACATCCTGAAACTCTTTCTATTCGCTCACCCCTGCGGTCCTGTCCGTCTCTTCCCGGTATCAATTCAGTCCTGAGTACGAGTACTAAGGGGTACGACTGTCCCTTTCTCTGTCCTGGGTGAAGGCGGCTCAGAGAGCTGACGGCGTGACCACGCAGCACGTTTGTGCTTGATTCCAAAGGGCAGAAAGGAAAAAAAAAAAAGAAAAAGAAAAAAAAATAACACGGTACATGCTGGCGTTCCTTGCGAGGATTGTTCGAGTATGTACAGTGGGGAAGCTGTATTTTGATTACTTTGATTGGTAGATTGATCGGATTGTAATGCGAGCGTTGCCTTCCAGGAAATTATTCGCCCGGTACAAGCGCATCCAGGAGTGGCAGGGGTCCGCACGGGAGATGCCGAGAAGTTCATGTTACTCCCGTCGCGTTCCATCCTGGCTGGTTCAGTATGTTTACAAAGTATCTTCAAGGATGCACTAGGGGGGCATACAATATACGTCCTCTGAATCAGGGCTTCATTCCAAGTCCGATCATATGTCAGGATGAGGTACGTCACCGTACGTGCACTGCAATATTTCTTGTTATACATTTATTTCTGCAACATGTGTGCCTTCATAAATTCATTTATCTGGATCCAGAATGTTTTGTTTGATTCCTTTGTGCTCTCTCCTGGCTGTGCACCATGAGAGAATACAATACACGCACTACCTCAGTCATTCCTCCACAACCACAACGATCTGAGGAAGAAACCAACTTACCAAATGTTCTGGAGCAGCGCAGGTCTGATACAACAAAATGCGAGCACTTTATCATAACTCTCGTGCGTAATAATTCGTGGTGGTCTACCTGGATCTTCGACATTCTTGTACACACTGGCAGGCATCTGTGTCACGGATGTTGCATGTGGACTCCGTCGACTACCTGCAGGCTTCCATGTCGCCCTAGAAATCGATGGGAAGACGACAAAGACTTCGAACAAGCCCGTATCGACAGCCCTGGACGTGGTGGAATGGGATGAAGATATTCTTTTGTTTGTCATGTCTTCCTATTTCCTGCTACTTCTACTGAACGACGTCCAAGACCATCGGACAGGTTATCTATCATTTCGATCAAGGTCTATGCATCCTTCGAGCTTGGACCGAGGCTGAGAAACGGAGCATTACTTAGGGAATTCCAGATTCTTGTCGGAGAGATACTTGATCTGAACCAACGACTCGAACGTGGGTAGCTCTATTCATTGCCTCGGCGGAATCTAATGTGTTATTGCAGCCATAAAGTTTCTAGCTTCAAGTGATGACGTTTTGCCATCGTGTTCTTCAGTGAGAATCATCACTGAGCAATTCAATTGCGACGCGAATCAATGCCGAACATGGCCTGTGGTGAGAAGTTCGTTCATTTTATCTTCACTCTTCCTAACCCTATATGGCGATAGCTGCTCGAGCTAGACGAAATGAATCCGTTGGGACGAGTCACTGATGAAGGACATCATGCTCTCCTGCATTATCGCTTGTTCCAGGACCAAACGCATCTTGACCGAGCCATCGAGTGCTTCGAGCGAATCCAGGACATATGCCCCTTGGATCACCCTAATCGCTCTGCTGTCCTATCCAACTTTGCCAATGCAAAGTTGATCCATTGTCAAGTTAATACTCATGACGTCGGTCTGGATGAACCAATTACGTTGTATCGGGATGCACTTCATCTTCATCCTAGCGGTCATCCAGATCATGTTGCGACAATTCTCGAACTCAGTCTTGCTCTTCAGGTCCGCTTTCAAAGGCGACGCGACGAAAAGGACAGGACAGAAGGAACAGATTTACTTTCCAAAGTGTTGGAGTTCTCCCCGGTAGACAGTGGTGCATACCAAGCAGGGCGTTTCGCGTTGGAGATGGTTGAGGTCACTGCGTCGATACAATCTGTGGACTCGGAGACGTCACCAGAGGACCATGAAAATCCCGAGGAATCCACGTTACACAATCTACTACACTCGGATCCTGCCCGGCTTGCACTGATACTAGCTGGGTTTGGGAGCCTATTGTATCTTCGTTTCAAGGAAACCGGTGATCTTGTTGACCTCAATGATGCAATTTTGATGTTGGAGGGTCTCAATGGACGGATTCCAAAGCTGATGTATCTGTCCCTTTGGAGAGGGCAGTTCGTCTTTCTCCTGATCACCATGCGGACAAACGAAATCCATTGAAAAGTCTTGGGGAGTCGTTATCTCGTCGCTTCAAACGTCTCGGTGACCCGACAGACATGGAGAGAGCCATCTCGATGTTCGAGGAGGCAGTTCATCTTACTCCAGATCGTCATCCGGACAAAGCAAATGGGCTGCACCGCCTCGGAAACTCGTTATCTCAACGCTTCGATCGCCTAGATGACCTGGAGGACATCAACAAGTCCATTTCGATGTTCGAGGAGGCCGTTCATCTTATTCCTGATCATCATCCGGGGAAACCAAGTCTGTTGAACAGCCTTGGGATCTCATTATCTCGTCGCTTCCTACGCCTCGGCGATCTGGGAGACATTCAGAAGTCCATTCAAATGGTCGAGGATGCCGTCCGTCGTACTCCCGATCGCCATCCAGCCAAACCAGCATTGTTGGTCAGTCTTGGCAATTCATTCAAGCTATTATTCGACCACTCTGGCGATCTTCACCATCTATCTACTGCTACTTCGCATTTTTCAGTGGCTAGCCAGTTTCCAACGGGACAAATTTCCGACCGCTTTCGTGCCGCTCGCTACTGGATTTCCTCTGCGCGTATCAGTGGTAACTCGCAAACTCTCCTCGATGCATATTCCACTGCCATCAACTTCCTTCCGCAGCTGGCGTGGCTTGGGCTCCCCCTCACGGAACGTCACCGGGTGCTCGTCGATGCGATCGATGTAGCACGAGATGCAGCGGCAGCGGCACTTGAAGCTGGCTACGCCGAAACGGCTGTGGTGTGGCTTGAGCAAGGACGGTCAATTGTTTGGAGTCAGTTCCTGCAACTTCGCACTCCGGTCGACCAGCTTCGTAGCAGACACCCTGTTCTTGCTGATAGATTCGAGCAAATCTCCAAGGAGTTGGAATGTGCCAGTTCGCATGGCAATCTCACATCCTACCGGTCGGAGAATAGCCTCCCTCTGAACACTTCGTCATTCGAGCAAGAAGGCCAGAGGCATCGTCAACTTGCTCTCCAGCGAGAAAGGCACCTTGTCGAAATACGCTCCATACCTGGTTTTGAGCAATTCTTGCTCCCGAAATCGATTGAGCAACTCGCTGCCCTAGCAAATCCAGGTCCGGTTGTCTACCTGAATGCCAGCGAGCAACGATGTGATGCGTTGATTGTCACTGCGGAATCAGGCAGTGTTATCCCTGTCCCCCTTCGGATCAGCTATCAAGATCCCCGACTCCCACGAAGTGGAGGAGGGTTTTGTCCTCCTCAAACACTTCAGGTACCCTGCAAAACGGCTTACAGGCACAGAAATGTAAGACATGGTCACGTGTATGTATTGTTCATGTGTACGTAATTTATTTGTCGGAAGAGATTGGTGCATCGGACCTTCCTTTGTTCCCCTCTACTCTATCTACTCCATACGCTGGAAACTGAACGGTGGATTGGACGGTTCAGAGGCTGACTGTAGGTTGACACTCGAGCTGAGCATCCGAGGTTCAGTTGTGTTCTCTAAACACTGGTGCGTATCGCCAACTCGTGTTTATTTCAAGTGACTTGGACGGTGTTAATGTGTTTGGTAGGTCCCCCGTTGGCTGTGAATCTATGGAATCGAAAATGTTAGTAACATTTTGATCTTGATTGTGAAGTGGCTTATTATCAATGTCAGGTTTCTTTCCAAGTTACCGTGCCGTCGTGCTCGGGTGCTTGATGAGGAAGACTGCCCTCCCTCATACGTTCCACATGATATCACTGAATATTCTGTTTTCTATGATCCGTTATATTTCCCTGAGCTATATCGAACACATTTTGAACATCCTTTGAACTTTTGCTGCTGGTTGAATCATTCTCTATCTCATCATGTGCGTGTCTGCATGTCGTGTGATTTTGAGTATGATGGTGTCGTTTTATATGACGGCACTGCCATCCGTATCTCGCAAAGTGGCGTCGAGCTGACTCTATCTCTTCAGTACTTTGAGAGAGCAGAATATAATCATTGTTCTGTCATCAAAGCAATGTCTGTTCGTCGCAATGAGGATGCCACATTCAATGACATTCTTGCTCAGACATCCAAAGAGCTTCCTAAATGGCTGTTCTACAGTGACGAAGTTCATAGGAAAAGACTTTCATCAGTTTCAAACGAAGTGCTTGTGCGTTCTATTGCAAAAACAGGTGAGCGTTGTTCTGCATCACGAAAGAAAACAAACTACATTGATGTTCTGATTCGACGATTGTCCAAGTTGCGGACTGATTTGTTCGTTGAAACCTCTGAAGGCACAGAAGTATCGTTTCCAAGAGAGAATTTGCTCTGTACAGTCGTCTCAGGACGTGTTGAAAATCTATTTGGTGCAGATTTAGGAGTTGCGTTAAGAGCTGCTTACAATGATGTGTCGTCTGTGGTGCAGCCACATCATTTACATGTAAGCTTAGCATGGATTGACGTCCCAAAAGTTGATCTTGCTCGTCGTCTCAAACGGTTGTCGTTTGAGCGTGTAGTTGCATGTATACGACGTCTTTCATTCGAACATAGGCCCTCGTTGAATCCCAGATCGCACACAAAGAACTGTGTTGCTTTGGTTGACCATATCATCTCACGTTCTCGCTTTCTTGGTTCAATCGGTTATGGTCACCTATCTGACATCTATCTGGCTTGGCTTCCACGTTCCACTCCTTCTGAACATGAACTTTTGACTCCGTTTCAAGTTTTGCTTACTGTTCTTCAGCACGAGTATGGTGATGATGTGATGATTGCCATCTCAACCTCGGATATGACTCTGACTTTGGAACGACAGAAGAACCAGAGACGTATTAACAAACTTTGTGCTGCTAGGGCAAACATTGACGACGACGAAAAAGTTGAACGCGAATGGCCTTCCGTCATTTCCAAAGAAGTTATTGCAAAGTGTCTTGAGAACTATTATGTGCATTCTCAGTGGAAGGAGCCAGAGGTGTGTGCTGTGTGTGCTCGGTACGAAAAAGATGTGGAACAGGTGACAATAACCCCTGCCGATGAAAAATTGTCACTAGGAGTGTTGTACGCAAATAAAGACCTTGCTCAAAAACTTCCAACTGATTTTTCATTCCTTTGCCCTCGATTAAATGGACTAATCCTTGATCGGAAGGGTGTTCTTGAGGATACTCGTACCTGTGCGATCATGAACGTTTGTCAGAGCTGTCGTGGTAATCTCACAAAGGGCTGTATGCCACGATTTGCACTTGCAAATGGCTTGTACCGCGGGCTGATTCCAGATGAGTTTGCGGATATTACTTGGGTAGAAGAAAAGATGTGTGCAATCTACTGTTCAACTGCACATGTCAGCCGTTTGTTTCAGTCAACAGATCCTGCTCAACCAAGAGTTCTTCATGGGAATTCGTGTGCGCATGAAATGAATGTGATCTCAACTGCAACTGTTCTTCCCCGGACTCCCGAAGATGTAAACGGTTTTATTAGTGTCATCTTTGTCGGACCCAATAAAGTTGATCCTAAATCCTTCGGTCCGTTATTTCGTGTTCGCAAACAGAAGGTATGGTCGTTTTTACAGTGGTTACGAGAAAACAATAGTCTCTATGCAGATATTACACTAGATTACAGTGTCATGTCACTGTATCCGGATGATGATGTCATTCCTGGTCTGTGCGAACGGATTATACATGATACGGAAACTGATGTTACCGTTGCATTCGACGAAGAGACAGCAGGCTTTGAAAACCATCCGGCATTAATGTTGTATGAAGCTACTACAGCTCACAAAGACAGAGTGCCAGTGTGCACTGACTCGGATGGCACGGTAGATGACATTGAACCTGTCATTATGATTGAGAATATGGGCGTTTCTGATCCGAATTCTGACAAGATAAGTGGTCGCACGTTCACAGCTGCAGCGATGCGGAATCTTTTCAAGAAATCACGTTGTGACTTATCATCAACAGATCCAGAGAATGTCAGTGCTGTTCTACCTGATCTTGTGATTTACCGTGGAAAAGAACCAATAAATGAGTACAACAACCCTCAGCTTATCCCTGGTATGTTCCCATCACTTTATCCGTATGGCATTGGCGGATTTGAGGATCCCAGCCGCTCTGTCGTTGTAGGATTCCAGCAGCAAGCACATTATTCGTTGCAACTTGCCGACAGGAATTTCAGATACCATAATTCCTTCTTGTTTGTTGTATTAAACATGATACAACGCCGCCAGGCTCATTTACACACACATTTCACATGTAAACGATCCTCTTTTGGAGATGTTGCTCGTCGAATTACCCAGGTATCACCCTCAACATTGGAATCTTTGGCGACACGTCTCGAACAGGAGTGCAAGGTGTCAGATCTGACTCAAGAAGAGAAAAATGCAATGTCCCTCCTCAATCATATCAAGGTGATATTTGCCAGGATTCCTGGATCTGAAAGTTCCAAAATGTTTGTCCGCAATGAAATACGGAATTTCTTCGGTTACTTTGGATTACCTCATCTTTTTTTCACTTTCAATCCATCGCCTGCTCACAGCCCCATATTCCAGGTGATGTTTGGAGACCGGTCGGTAGATTTATCTAGCCGCTTTCCTCAGCTGGTTGACTCTCGACAACGTGCAATTCGATTAGCCCGTGATCCCGTGGCTGCAGCAGAATTCTTTGACTTTTCGGTGCGGACTTGCTTTGAACATATGTTGGGATGGGACTTTGTGAAAAACAGATCATCTGCTGATGGTGGAATATTTGGACATCTGCGTGCCTTTTATGGTACCACCGAATATACCGAGAGAGGATGTTTGCATGGTCATTTTTTGATCTGGCTGAAAGGTGGTATGAACCCTACGCAGTTGCATGAAAAACTACAAGATGAGTGTTATCAGAAGCGTTTCTTTGCGTTCTTTGATGATATTATACATCATCATCTGCCTGATATGGACATTGAGATAGATCCCAAGTTCGAGCCGCGCATTGAGAGGCCTCCACAACCTTTAACTCTTGCAGATTTAGCAAGCGTTGATGATGTGCTAAACCAGATACGAGACTGGGAAAGTATATTCGTTACCGAAGTGAAAAAGTGTGGAGAAATGCTTCAACGTCATAGATGCAGGGCGGTTTGTCACAAGTATGGAAATGATGACCGCTGCCGATTTCTTTTCCCTCATGAGGTGGTAGACGCAAGCTATTTCGATGCTGAGACTAACTCCATAATTTTGATGTGTCGAGATGGCACTGTGAACAACTTCAATCCATATCTTCTTGTTTTTTGTAGACACAATCACGACCTCAAATGTATTTTATCTGGAAAAAGTGCCAAGGCTGCCATGTTTTACGTGTCAGACTACATAACTAAAAGTGGTCTCAAAACGTATGAGATGCTTACCCTCATGTCGCGAGCAGTGGCTCGAATGCCACCTGATGAATCATCCACTTCCGAAGTCGCCAAGGCTAAGGCATTGATTCATAAATGTCTCACACAATTGAATCGACAACAACAGATTCATGCACAACAGGCTGCACGTTATGTACAGGGAAGTGATGATAGCATCTCATCTCATAAAACTGTACCCATGATGAGCTCTCTATTGGTTTCATACGTGCGGGAGCAGATAGCACACCAAAAAGGCAGCTTAGCATTACCTTCAGATGATTTGGGTGATGTGTCTGATGAGGAGGACGAGCTCGAACATTCACGAATTCGGATAGAAACAGACAAGCATGGTAAACTGATCGAATCAACACAGATTACGCACTATCTGTATCGTGATAACACTTTGTCTGATCTCTCTTTCTTTGAATTTTGCCGAAGATTTCGTCTTGAGTCAAAAGGTCAAAAAAAGAACATGATACATATATCTGAGACGCGTCTTGGTGTTTATCAGAGGCATATTCTTAGGGAAGGTCATCCTCTTAGCAATACACACGTGCTTGTCGAATGTTGGAATGTCGAAAGAGGGGAGGGAAAAAATGAACTTGTTCCTCGTGTGGTTGGGATGTCCATTCCTAGGTCTTCGAGCAAGTCGGCATGGGCAATTTTCGTCCTTGCCCATTTCAAACCATTTAGCATTGATGAACCACTTTTGTTGCCTGGAGAAACAGTGGAAGATGTCTTTTCTCGATTTGTCTTTTCTGCAGAGAGTAGACGGGTAATGGATAATTGGGAAGCTGTACATGAGTGCGAGGATGAGCGTGATGCAGAGCGCTTACGAAAACAATCTCAACGGATGGATAAAGGGAAGAAATGTCGTTCTGAAAATTTCGTACTTGATGACGAGAATGACATTGATTTGAATCTTGCTTATGCCAACGTGGAGACAAACTTCCGAATGCTTCAGACGTTGAGGCAGATTGAACAGTCAGGTTGGCTTGCAAAACGACATACTATGATGATCAACAGATCCGAGTCCAATGATATCAACGGTGCTAAGGTTTTATCAAAGTCAGAACAGCTTTATCCTTCAGTTGTATCGGACAAGGTTATGAAGGCTTGGAAGAAGGAGATCAAGGAAAAAGAAGATGTGATAATCATGACTAGGAGAAACATGACAAATCTGGAGTTCCAATCATCCGGAGAATTGAACACTGCCGTGATGGAAACCGTCGAAGGACATAATGTGGAAGGGAACTTAGCAGGTTGTCCTGAAACACAAATGACATTTCAGCAGACTCCAGTGAAAAATAAGGATTGTCGAACTCCTTACGACATCATCGAAGACATTGGGAAGGTGCACAGTCTCAATGACAAGCAGTGGATTGCGTATCGCATTATTGCTCGCCACTTTGTAGATAATGTGGTCACCAAGACAGCTTCAATTTTTCCTAAGAACTTGGTCATGCTCATGACGGGTCCTGGAGGTACTGGTAAGACGCATGTGGTTCGTGCTGTCAAAAAGGTTATGTCTCACTATGGTTGTGGTTATATGATCAGATTTCTGGCACCCACAGGATCAGCTGCGTCACTCATCGACGGTACAACAATTCACAAGGGTTTAGGGATCAAGGTTCAGTGCAACAACAAAGGAAAAGGAAACCGTCAACCTGGAGATACCAAGGAGGACTGTTCAATACTTGTCACAGTCCAGAACCGCACCCTACTTCGGGATGAATGGAAAGATGTCAAATACGTTCTGATAGACGAGGCTTCTTTATTATCAGTACAACTGCTTGCTGACATTGACCACGCATTACGGTTCGCAAAGGAAAGGAAAGATGATTGGTTTGGTGGTGTCTCAGTAATATTCGCCGGTGACTTCTATCAATTTCCCCCTGTTGGAGGTACTGCTCTGTATGCACCAATTCGTCATTATGCGGGGCAGACAGAAGAAGAATTAAAGCGGCGATTGGGTCGCTTGGCATGGAAGACACTGGATACAGTGATTACTTTGGAAGAACAACAGCGTATGAAGTTTGATCGTGAGTATGGTGATGCCGTTCAGCGGCTGCGTATGCGACAATGCACTCATGAGGACGTTGACTTGTTCAATTCGCGTGTGATCAGAAGCTCAGATAATTGCGATGGCATAGATATGAGCACAGCTGAATATTATGATTCAGCAGCGATAGTTCCTACGAACAATATACGGGAGGCATTGAATGAGCGAAAGAGTTCTGTAAGTAACACTGGAATTGAAGGAAATGAGCCTACCAAATTAGTTACTTCTTTTGCACTGGATGCTTGTGAGACTCACAAACTCGAGCTTCCGGATCGACAGCGGATATTGAACTTTGATATGTCAACCATGAAGGACAAGGCTCGAGCTCTTCCTGGTCGTATCCCGTTGTATGAAGGTATGCCGGTGATATTGCGTATGAGGAATCTGTCTACAGAACTGGGAGTTACCAACGGTTCACAAGGAATTGTGCGTAAGATTTTTACGCATCTTTGTCCATTAGGGTTTTCTTATGCGACATGCGTGATTGTCGAGTTTCCAGAATCTAGGGTGCAGTTGAGTGGACTCCCTAATAAATGTTTTCCAATATTACCTATCTCCTGCACGTTCACGGTGACATTCAATCGTGAGGATGGAAATAAATCAAAGCTTCGTATAACCCGAAAGCAAATTCCAATCCAACCCGCGTTTGCTGTAACAGGGCATTCAGCTCAGGGGAAAACATTACCAAAGGTATTGGTCGATCTTGCACAAGGCGGGTTCGCAGCGTATGTTGCCGCCTCACGGGCTCAATCTAGAGAGGGTTTGTGCTTGGTACAGAAAGTAAAGATCACCGACTTGAATAAACCTCTCCCATCAGATCTTGTCACTGAATCTCGACGATTGGCAGCTATGGAGCACAATACGTACATTCGGCATGGAATCAAAGAGGGTGAAGTAATTGCAGTGCTTGATCCAGAGTCAGAGAGAGGATTCAAGCAAAGAATTGTGATCAAATTCGACCATGAGACTGATAACACAGTAATTCCAAACAAAAGGTCGATAGAGTCGGACAATGGTGAATTCTGTGAAGACAATCAAATGAGAGTTCATGATCATGTGAAGAACAAAGTCTCATCTCGTCGTAAGCGTACAAAAATTGAACCCTCTGACGGTCATACTCCTCGATCGAATAAGCAGCAATTGTGCCGAGTCCAGTCGAGAAAAGAACTATGTGAGTATGATGACGACAATACAAAGTATGAACTTGGAACCACTGGCAACTCTGTCTTGGAATATCGCATTGGATTGGATTTTTCTGCAAATGACACGTTGCCTACGCCCTCTTTGAGCTCCGGTTGTCGATGGTCCCCAATTGACTGGTCATGCAGTTATGATAGTGTCTTCATGGTTTTGTTCAATGCGTATCGAGACGGAAGTACGATGCATAAAGAGAGTTGGTTGCATATCCCTGGAGATCTTTCCGCTCTACTTTTGGACTCGTTTTGCCTTTTGGATACAGATGAAGAGAGCCTGCTCTCACCTGTTCTCTTTGATGAATGCAGGGACAAGCTGCGTGACGCGCTTTCTTCACAGGATCCTGTAGCATTCACACGACGCGGCAATGTGGGAGCATCAGCATCAGCAATTTTCGAATATGTGTTTCCTCGTTTAACTCGTTCAATGGGATGCCGAGTCTCATGCTCATCATCAACTTGCATAAATGATTTCCACCCTCCAGTGAGCGCTATTTTTCCAAATAACATTGTTCACGTCCGTACACGCAGGAGTGCAGATATGCCAATCTCAACTTACAACTCAATACAAAGTTGGACTGATGCATGGATAGTTGAACATTCCGAGTATGTAGATCGTGACGAAGACATATCAAACTGGCCTCACGAAAATTCGACCTGTTCTGGAACCTATTCAGTTCAATTTTTCCTTGAATATCCTCCGCCTATTCTGTGTTTCGAATGTGGTACGCCAATTTCTCGTGTCGTCAAACCTGATTTGAACCTTCAGATTCCGATCGGAACGAGTAGAGCTATATATCGTTTAAAGGGTATAATTTATCTCGGTGATTTCCATTACCGTGCGCGGATTTTTTCAGGAAACAACGTGTGGGTTTACGATGGTCGACATAACCAAGGTAGACCTGTGATGGAAAATGCAGCACATTATTCGGATCTCCGTTCTCTGTCAGGCCACATGGCCGAAGTCTATGTATACGCGCTGGAGGAAACCGTCTAGTACTCACACTCGACGAAAGCTCTGATTCTATTTGGGTTTGACGGACTTTTCGATGATGTCACACTCACGTTTTTGTTTGATACAAAGGTTCACACTCGAAAACGTCCGGATTCTAGAAGGACTTCGAAATTGACTCGGTCTTTGTTGCAATACAATATGTATTAGCAATGTGATTGTCATGGAAAAACACCGTTGTCTTAAAGCTTTGTCTGGCACCGCGCTCGCTTGTACCATCGAAGGCACCCTGGTCTCACAAACTCTTTGTGGTCATATGATATCTTGTAAGTGATCATATATAAGGCGAGTCTTCCTCGCTTCTGACTGACCGTCTGTAGGATTTCGTCCTTTCCTCCATCACACGCTTCACTGTCACATTCAAGTTCTCTCGCTTCTTTTTCATTAATATGCCAGTTACTCGTTCGCATGGTCAGATTTCTCCTGTTCCCGATGCCTCGCGCTCTGTTGCTCCATCGACGGCTGTCGACGATGATCATACCGCTGTGACCGACTCTCTTGTCGCTGACGAATACGAGAGTTCTCTCTCGGCTGGCGAGGAATCTCAGGACGAGCTGTCCGCAGATAACGGTTTGCGCACTCCCATGCAAGCCGCGCTCATTTACAGTGCCACCCGTCAATGCACCAACCCCCGGACAATTGCCTTGGAGGTTCCCGCAGGAAACAACCCTCGCCCTTTGCGCCACTTGGCCAATGACAAAATCGAATTCTGGGTGGACAAGACGGGCGAGCTGTGGAATTACAAATTTCTCGCGCAACTGGATCTTGAGGCAGCGTCCACCAAACTCGGCCCGTACTTTTCCCTCAACAGAGATGATGGTGTACGTATCTCCCTTGCATCTTCACACAATAGCGGTTTGTTGACCTTTACTGTTGACATTTTCAGATCGACGCGACTGCTTTAAAGAAAGCAAAAGCAATGATCGAGCTTAGACCATTGGATGCAGATGACCGCACCTTGCCGCTTGCCGCAAGGCAGAGTTCTAGTGCTGCGATACAGACACTGCTCAGCTTTAGTGGGGAAGTGGAAAAATGTCGTAACGCTGGTAAGAATCATCTACTAAGTACCCTTTCCCATTAACGTCTATTGATTCTTGAAGGACTCCCTGGAGACCAACACGCGTCAGCAATTGCATTCCCCAAGGCATACGAGAGGGAGGATCGGTACTCCATTGTCCTACA
>JBBPOJ010001230.1:0-15417 GCA_038091395.1 Leccinum rimulosum | reverse complement strand
GAGAGAGACCGCGAACGTCGCACACATTCTCGCATGCCGTCTCCTCATGGGATGAGCATGGCAGGCGCTGGCGTACCCCCCCTTCCCGGAACGAGTACGGCGGGACCAGGTGCACCCGGACCACACCACCCTCCTCCACTTCCACATGATTACCCTCGGGATCGCGAATTGATGGCGTGGGAACGCGAGCGGGAGATAGACCGTCGACAATACCGCGAGAGGGTGCCCATCCCTGACCGCGAACGTATGGGCATGCCTCCCCCAGAACGCGACAACGAGCGCATGGCCCTTCCAGAGCGGGAGCGCGTGATGGCCGAGCGAGACAGGGCAATGTACGAACGCGAACGCAGCGCCTTCCTCGAACGGGAACGGATGGCAGAGAGGGATAGAGTTTTCCACGAGCGGGAACGCATGCTCATCAACGACAGGGATCGCGTCATGCATGAACGGGAACGTGTGCCAGAACGTGTCGTCATGGAGCGCACCGGCGATCGCGAACGCATACCCATGCGAGGTCATCCATATGACATGGTAGAACGTGAACGGGCGGAGGGATTCGAACGCGAGAGGGAGCGTGAACGTCTGGAGGTGATGGAGAAGGAACGGGAGCGGGAACGGATACTCGAGGCCGCGAGCGGAGCTGGTCCTTCCAGGGATAGAGAAGGCGACAAGGATCGAAGGGTCGTCGATGTGCCGATGGCGGAACGCGAAAGAGACGAACGTCCTCCCGTTGGACCTGGAGCCGACCGAGAACTGATCGAAAAGCGCGAGAGGGAGCGTTTGGAACTCATGGAACGCGAACGTGGCAATGCGATGGAAAGAGAGCGGGAGTCGATGAACCCCTCCAACCGTGAGGGAGAACATACAGACGTCGACCGTGAACGACTCGAGGCCAATGAACGTTTCGATATGCTTCAGAGGGACATCAACGATCTCGTTGAGCGCGACAGACTCGAAGGACTGGACATGATGGAACGCGAACGTCTACGCGAGCTCTTGGAAATACTTGATCGCGAGAGAAACGAACTGCTAGAACGCGAACGGCTTGAACGCATGCCCAGTGCCGAGGAACTCGCAAAGGCCAGGAAGGAAAGAGAGCAGAAGCCGTTTGTCAGTCTAGGGACCTATGTTTGGCCACGGACGCCCTTTCCTTACTATTTCCCGGAATGGATCCCTACGCCCGTCGCCGAAGAGGACAAACTGGTCGAGACTAAACCGATGGAGGCTAGATCAAGCTCAAGCTCTCTGGTCCCCGCTTCCGCGCCGCAGCCTAACCCGCCAGCGACTCAGATTCCCACCGAACTCCGTCTTACGGTTCTCGTTTCACCATCTTTTCTACCCCCTGCGAGACCTCAAAAGTTCCGCCTCTGGGGCGGAGGTTTGCCTCCCCCTCCGCCTTTCCCATTTACACCATCGATATACTCTTTCTCGCGCCGCCGCGTCTACACGGACGACTCGGACGTTATTCAATGTGCAGTACACGCAGGTCTGTTGACATGGAGCGGTATTTCTCAAGCAAAGAAAGAAGGTCGAACGATACGCGTCGTGCTCGCGCTCGTACCTACTCTAGCATCGGCCTCTGGAGCTGTCAACAACGGGCAGAGCGATAGTCGCACCGGCATGACTGGAATGAGTGCCGCCAATGGCCACGTGAACGGAACTGCCAGCGCCCCTCGCACGCGCACAAGTACGCCTCTGCCGCTGCCGCTGCCTGCATCGTCTGTTCCTTCGACGTCTTCCGCGAACGGCGAGCCTCAAGTGCCTGGCTATGCGGGCGGCGTTTGGGCGAGCCGTTTTATTGGTGGATGGGGCGAGTCGTTTTATGGCGAGGAGAGTGCAGGGAGGGGCGACAGTGCGAGTCGAATGACGAGTTTCGAAGAAGCCGAAGACGATGGAAGAGGGTGTGTCAGCTGCGGCTGGGGATGGGGTCATGACGGGAGTGCGTTCGAGGTGATCAGTGTCGACGTCGTCGAGGTTCGTGTCATTGTCAACCAACATATTCTCCGACTAACGTTTCCTTATAGCGAAACGCACACGTTGCTCCCGGTCTTGGAATCCGCAACCGAGCGCAGCGGTTGGCAGAGTACGCACAGCGTCGTGTGGACGTCCTTGGTCTTCCTCCACCGCCGTCTCCTCCACTCTTTGATATGACAAATACCCCAAAGAGGCGAAGGCTCGACGTTGACTTCACGGAAATGAAAAAGGCGGGATTGAGTGAGTTGACGTCGATTGCCGAGGAAGCGAAGAAGATGCAAGCAATGACGATCTCCTTTGGTGTTCCCGATCGGGGAAAGAGCAAAATTGGGGTTGGGTACGTCTTGTTCCTCTATCCGCGTGTCATGTCTGATAATTGGGTGTAGGTTTAAATACGACGCCCAAGTTGTCCAAAGCGTGCTCTTTACGCACTTTCACCAAGGGTCGATAGTCGATCCGCCGCCGCCGAAGCGTCGGAAGCTTGCTACGGGTCAAAAAGGTCAATCGGAGGGTGACGCAGAAACGGATACCGCAGACGAATCACGACAGGGCATCGTGCTCGAGAGCTCGAAGGAGACTTATCTCGTCACCTGGGACGCACGTACCGACAAGGCGCGATACACGCTTTCGATCCTTGGTCCACTCGAATGCCAGGAAATGCCTTTTGCGAGAGCATCGCAATCTCCGTCGACGTCGCCTCCGACAGACGTTGCCTCGAAAACGGAAGATGTCACGAAAGCGGCACCGCACGAGCCGTCAGAGGAAGGGAAGATGTCTGTGGACGACCGACCACCTTTGACAGATCTGCCCAAGCCAGACGCGCCCCCTGATTCTCAGCCAAAAGATTCAGAAGGGGAGACGGATGCATCGTCGAAAGCATCGTCTGTACCTCCCCCAGCTGCAACCCCCAACCCCACCGTGCGCGTTCTACGGCCGAACATACCCGATAGTGATTTTGCCTTTGAGAAGGACACCATCACCATCAGAGGTTCCGACGACGGAAACATGATCGTGGAAGGTGACGGAGCTAGCCGAGCAGACACGATCGAGATGAGGGTGTTGAGATGGCGATGGTATGTGAAACCGTGAGACGAGCTGAGATCGCTTGTGAGGTTTTATTTTTTTCTGTTTCGTCGGTTCGACATGGGGGGAACGTGTGTTATATCGTCTGATTTATCCATGTTGTTATACATGTATGGAATATTATTCGCGCTCGGTGCATAATCGCACCTTTTCTCTTATGCGTGCTCGACGAATTATCGTCGAACGGATCTGCACTGAAACTGGCACCGCCTCCTCGATCATATGCGCTGTCATCGCCAATGTGCGCGAAACCTCATCGGACGCGTCGCAGGATTAATCATGTTACACTCTTCTAGTCTCGTGAATCCAATCACGCGTCACGCCTTTGTTACGCGAGCAATCTAATCTAATCAGCGCACCGCGTCGACCACGATGGCCACTCGCTTTATGAATCTCTACAGTCCAAGGTATGCTGCCTGGAACGCCATGACTCCTGTACTAACCTCGAGATGATGAAGAGAACGACCACGACACAGATCTTGATGACTCAACAAAACCGGAATCGAACTCTGTCGTTGCCACAAAAAAGAATTGATGCGAACTACTCATGTTCGCGGTTGGTCTGATGCCGGCGGCCAAGTGAGATAAAGTTCTGGCGACGTCACTTGTCGTCAGCGAGTACTTGAATCTCATCGATCGTTTTTTTGCCGAGGTATAATCGTATTTAATCTGCTGTGCAAGTTGAAACGTTCATCACCCCAGCTGGCAGCGTCAAAAGGGCGCTTTGCAGACAAGCTCTAACAATCGTGCTGTAATATGTGATAAGTACAGAATTACCCCCTCCTCGTTGAGCGTGACACATGGACGTTCTGGAGCGTTTTTCGTTCCGCACAATTCAAACTCTGGCGCAATCCTGAGATGCGGAAAGAAAACAGTGCATTTTGATGAAAGCATGCTGTTGCACATAAGCTAATCATATAGTGCCATGCATACATGGTGGTGCTGCTCAAGTAAAGGGCGGGTGCACGTTTATTTCTAGGAAAAGAAGTGTGTTAGTCAAACCAAGGTCCTACGCATCCGACGAATCTGTGCTCACCAGGATGATACCATCGAACCTCTGCTTGAACCAGGCCATCGTGTCATCCTTGGTGACACGGTGTTGGAAGCCCACGCGAGACTTGCGCTCTTTTCTCCTCGCGATACGCATCCCCGGTCTACCCATGACGACGTAAAAGTCCATCCCAAAAATACCAATCCCAGGGTCGTATCTCGCGCCGAGATCGATGTGCTCCTGGATGCCGAACCCAAAGTTGCCCGAGTCGGAAAAGTTCTTTCGTCGGAGCTCGTACTCCTTGACTTTGAGGCCGCGCTCGAGGATCTCCTCGGCTTTGGGCCCGCGGATGGTGACGTGGACGGCGATCTTTTCGTTTCGACGGATGCCGAACGTGCGGACGGTGTATCGGGCTTTGGAGGTCACGGGTGTTTGGCCGGTGAGTTGTTCCAAGACTTTGGATGCACGGGTCAGGCGATCTCCGGATTCGCCGACGCAAATGTCTGTTCGAGGATGGTTGGAGCGTTTGCGTTGTTTCAAGAGAGAGACGTACTGATGACGAGCTTTTCGATTCGGAGCTCTTTCATGGGGTTGGTTGGGGTCGTCTTTTGCTCGGCCTGAGGGAGCGACGTGAGCAGGAGTTTGACTGAGAAAAAAAAGGAAACTTGCCATGGCAGTCGTCGTTTCAGCGTTATCTTGCTCGCTGTCGAGAGTATGTGTCGGTCTGGTCGTTTCTACAAGTGGCTGAACTTTAATCTCGTCTACTTCCTAGTTATTCGGCAATTCCCGATATTTCCCACGATTAACTATTCCAAGTTTATTCGATACAAAAAGCTACTTCGTCCCTGCAAACAGTCTAACACCTTCTCCATCAGCCACGCCAATGATCTGAGCCCGTCCCGAACGTGTGAGCACATTGATCGCTCTGCGCAAAAGCGGCATCGGCAGCCCAGAGAGAGGAGACGGCACAGGCGGATCCGTTATCTCGTAAAACGTCAATATCGTGTTCAACTGCCCTGAAGCCGTTGCCTTCGCCACGAAGTACGTCAGCGTGCTTTGACAGACTAAAGAACGGCAAGGATCACCCATGCGTGCAAAGCTTCGGCCCATTCCTCGGGTTGTCTCCAGAATAACAACACGGAACGTGTTTGCTTGGTAGGCTCGTAGACAGCCATGTTCTTTGATACGAGCGCTGCGAGTAATGATGAGAGATAAGAAGGGAGCACGCGCCCTGATCAGGCGAGACGGCCGTCAGCTCGAACGGATGTTGACACGGTACGAACGACGTACGATTTATGCGTCCATTGCGCAGTATTTCGTCCCAATCACTTCCCGGCCCTTCTGCGTCCTCTATGCGGAGGGTGAAGAGGCGACGATGTTGTGCATACGAGAGGATCAGCCGGGTCCAGTGATCAGTGAAGAGGTTCCGTGTGTTAGGAGTTGGTTGTTCTCTAGCACGTAATTCATTCCAGTCACTTTGTTACGAAGACTGTGTGATCTCACGTAAAGAATGGAGGTGCGGCGTGAATAGAGGGCAAGAGGAAACCTATCTCAGACTCATCAGTGTGTCTGGCGAACCTCTGGGGCATCTTTAACTACCTGACGGTGTTGTGTGAGGGGTAAGTTCCATTTGAGAATTTAAAGGCCGATCTACTGTTCACCGAGGAGTACTTATCGAAGAGGGTCGCCGAAAATAGTATGTCCCGATCAAGCGCTGTGGCCTTTTAGTACGACTATCATACATTTCAGCGTAAGGATACAAGTTGTGTTGAATGGGTATGAATAACTGCATGACCTCCATCGTTACCAGCACGACTCAGTTTTTCGAATTGAACTTTTGCCTAGAGCCAAGGACAACTGTGCCTTTGACACGGCCGTTCCTATCGATGGCCAATGGACCACCATCCTGCTCCCGCTTGTGGGTCCCTGTCCCTCTATGTATCTTCACTTTGACAATTTTGCTTGCACCAACTGGCCTACTTTCATGCTTTCGCTTCCGAGTGGACCCACCTGACGATTCTCCCGGTCTGAAATTCCATTCAGAAAGAAATTGAGGCGGATTTTGGGCTTGATCCTCCTGAACACGCAGTCAGGATTAAATGTCATCATCAATATTACTTCCTTTTTCTTACCCTTTGTTTTCCACCATTATCACAATGCCCAAGTTGGAATCTGACTTCATCGTCTTCACCTTCCTTCTCCGACACCATCTCTTCATCATCCGAGACGGCAAGTTGGTCACCCTTCACTTTACAAGCTTCATCTAGCCATCCAAATTCAGGTCCATTCTGACATAGCACATCCGGGGCATTCGAGTCAACCACCATCAACGACTCCTCCTCCTTCCTGGGTTGCAGGTGGTGGTTGGCACTCTCGATGGCCTTTCTTTTCTTCCTCTCGAGGTTGTACTGCAGATAGTGAGTCTTGAAATAGAAGTGACAAGCAAACAGAATACCTTGTGTTTATGTTGCTCCACATAACCCTGGAACATCTTCGTTCGTTCATGTTCTGCATGTTTGTCCTTTAACGCCTGCTCCAGATTCACGGATATCTTGTGGTTTTCGACCTGTAGCTTCGTCAATTCTTCTTTCAATAGACTGTTCTCCTCCTGCGCACGCGCAGACTTGTCCACTTCTTTTGCGAGTCGTTCTTCTTGTGACTCGCATCGACCGCGAAGATGATGTATTGTTTGATCACGGTGAGCAACATCGCGCTTCAGGGTGCTTATTTCGTGCTGGAGTTCGATGACCCGCTCAGGGCATTGCGCATGGGCGGCGTTGGCTTCCCTGACCTCCCTAACCAGTCGCGCATGATAAGCCTCACTGTCCGTTGAGCCGCTCTGGGTCATCAAATGGGCAGGAGTAAGGAAGATGTGGAAAGGCTCGTTTCGTCTGAAGGGTTTGCGGCACGTAGGGCATGAATGATTCGTATGACTGGACCGTCTACTGTGTTCTTCCAGACATGGCTCGCAGAATCCATGCCCTGTCGAACAAAAACAAACGCGTCTCATTAGCATCGACGGAAGTAGAACTGAGGGTGATTCACGAAGCTACCGCATCTGAGCATGAGTATATTTTTGGAGGAGACCGCATCCAGGTGAATGGGGCATTCGACGAGCAGATCGTCCGACATTCCGCGCGCGGACCGTGGTGGTGGTGTCACATCAAGTGAGGGGGTCACACACCCGTGTCGCGTCGGTCTTCTTTCTTCACAGTCCACATCGTGTTCAAATCGTGTTCACCAACGGAACCCTTCTCATGGGATTCAATGTCGCCTGTTGGTCTGAGACACCTCGGACCCAGATTGTTGGGCTGACCGTTCGACATGACACGATAGCATGGACATAATATTGTTGAAGGAAAGCCACCAATGTACATGGTTCAATTTTGCATTTCTACCTATACCATATCATTTCGTGTGCTGACCGTTCAGATCCCCGGATGATCAATCGCATTCCCGTCGCTTACACCCATCCGACAAGCTTTCGGAATGTTCGATGACAGGTGGTTTACTCGTGTTTTATGTGCTGGGGAATCCTAGACCCATGTCGACAAGGTATAAATTGTTGACTCACTTTCTATTTCCTTTGTCCCCTTACGATAAACATCCCAGTAAGTTGCAACTTTTCCTTCGCTTTCGAGGACTTCATTCAATCGTAACAGGATCTTTTCAAAGATATCTATGACAATGTCCAGTGACTCTGTCTATGCCGCCGCGCCGTTCGATCACGCAAAGGCTGACATCATCTTGCGTTCGTCAGACAACATCGATTTCCGCGTCTTCAGACTCTTTCTCTCCCTCGCGTCCCCATTCTTCGAAACCCTCTTCAATATTCCACAACCTGCGGAAGTGGATAAAGATGAACAAGTCAGGGATGGTCTCACTGTTATCCCGGTGACGGAGAACAGTAAAACCCTCGACACCCTCCTTCGCTTCTGCTATCCATGCACCTTGGCAGAGGATCCTAAACTGGAGGTCCTGGGGGATCTTGTGGACGTGCTTGACGCTGCTCGGAAGTATTCTCTTGACACCATCGAAAGAAAGGTACTCGAAGCACTTTCAAACCCTCAGATCCTAGAAGCTGAGCCCCTGCGGTGCTTTGCGATCGCCCGGCGGGGGCGTGCGCGCGAGGCGACCTTGCTTGCTGCAAGATACACGCTAACGCAACCGCTCGTACCGTCGTGGTTTCAAGAGATCAACCTGATCACTGCGGCTGATTTACTCGCGCTGCTCACCTATCACCAAAGATGCGGTGCCGCTGTATATGCGATGAGGACCGATCGATCGTGGATCGACTCCCATTACGGAAGGACGTCAAGTTGCCCATGGCTTCATCAGGACAGACGGGACCACGGTGCAAGTTGTCTATCCAAGGAATCCTCATCGTGGCCCTCCGCACGGCTTCCTCCGCCTACATGGTGGTTGGCCTTTATGAACGAAACCTTCGAAGCCCTGCAGGACAAGCCATGCAAGGCCACTATAGACAGTTTTGCAGAAAAGACTGTGAAGAAGGTCAGGAAAGAGAACTGCCTGGCCTGCTCTGCAAACATCTCAGAGGGCATGAGGGAGTTTTCCGAACTGTTGACAAAGAAAATCGAAGAAGTTATTTCCAAAGTACGCTCTGTCACTGTTGCATGGTCAAGCACCTTTGCTGAATCTCCTCGTATTGCTCTAGATCGATTTGCCGTCCATGCCTTAGCTAGAATACAAAGGTGGTGTTTGTGTACGGTGTGCCAGATAATGATGAGAGCCTCGTTTCCAGACGATTTCCAGACGAAATATACAGTAGGATCTTCTTTTCGTCTATATAAATTTGTGTTCTCTCGTCGCGGTGAGACATCGCAAGTCTCTGTGCAATGGTTTGGCACGCGCTCACTGTCACCTACCAGTGTGCGTCTGGTCACGCTCACGTGACCGCGTGTCATTAAAGAGCTCCCTCTTTCACGCTCTTTCACGCTCTTTCACGTTCTCTCTTGCCGTGTCAACAGTGGCTCACTAATGTCTTCCATCAACACTGAGATATCTTCCACGCAGTCCGGAGACCTCACCTTTGCCACTGCGCCTTTCGACCACGAAAAGGTAGATATCATCCTGCGTTCGTCGGACAACGTCGACTTTCGCGTCTTCAGACACTTTCTCTCCCTCGCATCCCCTTTCTTTGCGACACTCTTTGATATCCCCCAACCGACTGAAGCGAACGCGGATCAGGAGTTCAAGGACGGCCTTGCTGTGATTCCCATGGCAGAAGATAGCAAGATCCTCGATCCCCTCCTTCGCTTCTGTTATCCATGTACCTTGACAGACGACCCCAGGTTAGAGGTGCTGGAGAATGCCCTGGATGTTCTCGAGGCAGCTAGAAAGTATTCCCTCGATGCTATAGAGAAGAAGGCTCGCCAGGCGATCTCGAACCCTACATTTCTTCATGCGGAACCTCTTCGCTGCTTTGTAATTGCGCATCGAGGAGGGCTGCGGGAGGAGACCCTACGCGCTGCAAGATACACATTGACGCAGCCACTTATACCGCCATGGTTCCAGGAAATCGACCTGCTTACTGCCACCGATCTGCTCTCGCTGATTACCTTAGTCTTTACCTACCACCAGAGGTGTGGAGAGGCCGTATATGCGCTAAGACTCGATCTATCATGGATCACCTCTCATTATGGGAGTGTAGAGGCCTGCTCATGGTTGTTGGGTCGAGATCAGGTTAACCGAAACTGCGAGTGTGCAAGAGTACATCGAACGGACCGTTTCGGAAAGTCGACCCTACAATGCAAGTTCGCGTTATTTGGCTCGAATGACGTTCTCCAGTGGTGGGAAGACTTCATGGAGGAATTGTTTATAGCACTGCGAGACAAGCCCTGCAAGAAAACTGTGCGGGCTTCTGCAGAGAAGACGGTGAAAATCGTTAAAGAAAAGAATTGCCAAGCTTGTTCATCGAAGATCACTGAAGGCATGCGTGACTTCGTGGATCTATTTATGCGGAAGATACACGAGGTCGTCTCCCAGGTAGGTGGCACTCCCTTTTAAAAAAAATGACACTGACCGAATTTTCAATAGATCGAGCTGGAGTTGGGGTTTTAGCAAAGTAGAATGGGTAATTCGTCGAATGGAATCGCCGCCCAGTATCAGGTTCACGTTTTAACTCGTGCACTACTCTGAAATGAGAACGACCAGTTCCACAGAATGAACTGATTGCAGATCACCAGGGAAGGGTTGCTGACTCACAGCGTCGTTCATGATCCAGAACCCGGGAATGTCTCCCGGGAGAACAGTATCCGGAACATATCACTGGAATGATAACCCTCGACCCATGGGCCATGGGCTACCAGATGCCGTCGGGCGATCAGCGGCTCAACGCCTGCTGTACAACTTGGGCGGCCGCATTCCAATATGAACCTGCTGCGGAAGGGTGTTTTGGGAACCGCATGATATTTGCGAAAAGTCCGCCATCTGCGCATTCACTATAAATTCATCAATGTGGGTGAAGGGGGTCATACAGCCTTCTCCCTCAGCTCGTCTCACCACTTATCACTTACGGTAAGATTTCCCTCTTTTTGCATTGAAATCTCCGTTGAGCACTACCTTTTCGCACACACAGAAAATTGCTAGCAAGATGTCATCCGTTACGGACAGTTCTCATATAATGGCAGTGTCAAACTTCGCAGCTGTGCAGGATCATACATTGTCTACTAGGCACCCTGTCCCTGCCACTGCACCTTTCGACCACGGAAAGGCAGACATCATCCTGCGGTCGTCGGACAATGTCGACTTTCGTGTCTTCAAGCTCTTCCTCTCTCTCGCATCCCCTATCTTCGATACCCTCTTCGACGTCCCCCAATCCGCCGAAGCTGGCGCAGATCAGGAGTCCAAAGACGGTCTCACCGTGATTCCTGTGGCAGAGGACAGCAAGACTCTGGACACCCTCCTCCGCTTCTGCTATCCATGCACCCTCGCAGAGGATCCCTCTCTCGATTTGCTCGAAGACGTGCTCAGCGTCCTTGAAGCCGCCAAAAAATATTCCCTCGACATCATCGAGACAAAAGTCTGCCAGACGCTTTCGAACCCAAAGATCCTTGAGGTTGAGCCCCTTCGGTGTTTTGCGATTGCACGCCGAGGGCAGCTGCTGAAGGAGACCCAGCTCGCTGCAAAGTTTACGTTGACGCAGCCACTCATTCCTTCCTTGTTCAAAGAGATCGATTTGATCACGGCCGTCGATCTGCTTGCATTGCTCACCTATCATCAGAAATGTGGAAATGCTGTATATGCGCTGAGGACTGACATGTCGTGGGTCAAGTCTCATTATGGGACTAGTGAAGGTTGTTGGTGGCTTTCCGGGAGATACAGCACCGCAACGCACTACGGTTCGTTCAACCATAGCGATTGTCAATGTGCAAGGTCGTCTGTACCGAAGTTCCTTCTCTTCGAATCCCACTCACTCCAATGGTGGGAGGATTTCATGGTCGAGATCTTTATGGCTTTGCGAGATGAACCATGCGAGGCAACTGTAAAAAGCTTCACGGCGAAGACTGCGCAGAGCGTCAGAGCACGTGGTTGCTCAACGTGTTCTGCCAACATAGAGGAGGGCATGCGAGGCTTTTGCGACCTATTGGTGAAGAAAATAGATGAGGTGGTCTCTCAGGTAAGTCGTGTACCACAGTTGTGCTCCCAAAAACTTGCCCCTGACAATTGTTCATTGTTAGATTCAATTGGATATCAATCTGCGAGAAAGCAGTGGTGAGATAAAGGAGAATGAGATAAAGGAGAATGTGCCTTCGATTCAGATCCCAAAAAGAAGGGGGAAAAAATCGGCAGAGACACGAGGGAGTGGTAGATTGGGTTAAAGGCAGAACGGATGTAACATCACGCAGTTGGAAATTCAGTACTCATGGCGCGCGACACTGCAAAGGACGGAATTTAACTTTCCTAGCCAGCACTGGATCTCGTGGTTGTGATCGTGACCGCGTGTCATTAAAGAACTCCCTCTTTTCCCGCTCTATCACGCTCTTTCTTGCCGTGCCAACGGTGGCTCACTAACATCTTGCCCGCAAAATGTCTTCCATCAACACTGAGATACTATCTTCCACGCGGTCCGGAGACCTCAAGGCCTCACCTTTGCCACTGCACCTTTCGACCACGAAAAGGCAGATATCATCCTGCGTTCGTCGGATAACGTCGACTTTCGCGTCTTCAAACTCTTTCTCGCATCCCCTTTCTTTGCGACACTCTTCGATATCCCCCAACTGACTGAAGCGAACGCGGATCAGGAGTTCAAGGACAGCCTTGCTGTGATGAGTGTAGAGGCCTGCTCATGGTTGTTGGGTCGAGATCAGTATAAGCGAAAATGCGAATGTGCAAGAGTACATCGAACGGACCGTAACGATTACGGAAAGTCGACTCTACAATGCAAGTTCGTGTTATTTGGCTCGAATGACGCGCTCCAGTGGTGGGAAGACTTTATGGAGGGATTGTTTATAGCACTGCGAGACAAACCCTGCAAGAAAACTGTGCGGGCTTCTGCAGAGAAGACGGTGCAAATCGTTAAAGAAAAGTATTGCCAAGGTTGCTCACCGAAGATCACTGAAGGCATGCGTGACTTCGTGGATCTATTTATGCGGAAGATACACGAGGTCGTCTCCCAGGTAGGTGACACTCCCTTTTTTTAAAAAATGACACTGACCGAATTTTTAATAGATCGAGCTGGGTTTTAGCAAAGTAGAATGGGTATATTCGTCGAATGGAATCGTCGTCTGAATCACGTTTTTATGGTAAATGTTATCCAATGACTTTGTTTGAACTGGTCGTGTGGCAACTTATACACTAGTACTCTTAAATGAGAATGAACTGATTGCAGATCACCAGGAAAGGGTTGCTGACTCACAGCGTCGTTCGAACCCGCCGGCGGGACTGTCTCCCGTGAGAAGAGTATCCGGAGCACATCACTGGAATCTGCGACTGAACTGATAATCTTGACAGATCTGATAGGGTCATGCTCAACCCATGGGCCACCAGATGCCGTCGGGCGACCAGCGGTTCAACGCCTGTTGTACAACTTGGGTGGCTGCGTTCCGGTATGAACCTGCTGCGGAAGGCCATGGAGGTGTTTCGGAAACCGCACGGCATTCGCGAAGAGTTCGTCTATCTGCGCATGCACTATAAATTCATCAATGTCCCGTTCAGGGCGTGAAGGAGGTCAATACAGCCTTCTCCCTCAGCTCGTCTCACCACATATCACTTACGGGTAAGATTTCCTTCCTTTTGCATCGACATCTCCGTTGAGCACTACTTTTTCGCATGTACAGAAAATTGCTCACAAGATGTCATCCGTTACGGACAGTTCTCATATAATGGCGGTGTCGAACTTCGCAGCTGTGCAGGATCACACATTGTCTACTAGGCACCCTACCCCCGCCACTGCACCTTTCGACCACGGAAAGGCAGACATCATCCTGCGGTCATCGGACAATGTCGACTTTCGTGTCTTCAAGCTCTTCCTCTCTCTCGCATCCCCTTTCTTCGAGACCCTCTTCGACCTCCCCCAACCCGCCGAAGCTGGCGCAGATCAAGAGTCCAAAGATGGTCTCGTCGTGATTCCTGTGGCAGAAGACAGCAAAACTCTTGACAGCCTCCTCCGCTTCTGCTATCCATGCACCCTTGCAGACGATCCCTCTCTCGATTTGCTCGAAGACGTGCTCAGCGTCCTCGAAGCTGCCAAAAAATATTCCCTCGACACCATCGAGACAAAAGTCTGCCAGACGCTTTCGAACCCAAAGATCCTTGAGGTCGAGCCCCTTCGGTGTTTTGCGATTGCACGCCGAGGGCAGCTGCTGAAGGAGACACAGCTCGCCGCAAAGTCTACGTTGACGCAGCCACTCATTCCTTCGATGTTCAAAGAGATCGATTTGATCACGGCCGTCGATCTGCTTGCATTGCTCACCTATCATCAGCAGTGTGGAAATGCTGTATATGCGCTGAGGACTGACATGTCGTGGGTTAAGTCTCATTATGAGACTAGTCAAGGTTGCTCGTGGCTTTCCGGGACATACACCTCCACAAATCATTACGGTTCGCTCTGTCAAAACAATTGTCAATGTGCAAGGTCGTCTGTTCCGAAGTTCCTTCTTTTCGAATCCCACTCACTCCAATGGTGGGAGGACTTCATGAACGAGACCTTTGTGGCTTTGCAGGACAAACCATGCGAGGCAACTGTGAAAAGCTTCACGGCGAAGACTGTGCAGAGCGTCAGAGCATATGGTTGCCCAACTTGTTCTACCAAAATAGAGGAGGGCATGCGAGGCTTTTGCGACCTATTGGTGAAGAAAATAGACGAGGTGGTCTCTCAGGTAAGTCGTGCACCAGTGGAGCTCCCCAAAACTTGCCCCTGACATTATTCTGTGTCAGATTAAATTGGATTTCAATTTGCGAGGAAGCAGTGGTGATTTAGAGGAGAATATGCCTCCGGTCCCAAGGAGAACGGAAAGAAAGGGAAAAAATAGACAGAGACACCAGGGATAGGTAGATGAGTTTGTGTAAAGGCAGAACGGATGTAACACCACGCAGCTGGAAATTCGGTACTCACATGATGGCGCGTGCGCGCGACACTGCAGAGAACGGGAATACTTGAGAAGGGAATTTGACTTTCCTAGCTAGCACTGGATCTCGTCTCGGACTTCAAGTTGTGATGGGTAGGTTTCTCTGGGCTCCAATGCCGACGCCTGCTAAGATTGGATGGGGGCGACACATTTACATTTTTGGCCCCTATGTTACTCTGTTGATTACACGATTTGGAAGTCCCCATTAGACCAAATAAACACAAACTGCATGTGACCGGATCCACGGCAGATTGGTCATGCGAAGGGGTCCAAAATTCAAATCCTGAAGGCGAGGCGGCGACGAGTCGACGACGTTTGTCGGCTTCATCGAGGACAGCGCGTTGCGACTGCCATGCGTTCTTGTTCAGCCAAGAGCGCACGACGGTCGCCACACGTTGTCACCCTGTTCTCTCATTCTTTCTCTCCTTGTCGACTCCCTCTCCCTCGCACACACGGAAGCGATGACGGTACAACGGCGTGCCGAGACGAGGAGGACAAGGACGAGAGCGAGGATGGCGTGACGAGGACGAGACAACAAACAACGACGACGATGACGAGATGATATCATTGTCCTTACCCGTTACCAACTTACCATCCTCATCTCCAACTCCCCGTCCCTGCTCTGCTCTCCCACTGTCCTCTCGCCCCAGCGTGATGACAACAACGAGACTTCGTGGTCGTCGTCCTTACCCCCGCCACATCCTCATCCCCGCCTCCCCATCTCCTCATCCCCATCCCCATCCCTGCCCCCATTCCCCCGTCCTCTCGCCCCAGCATGCG
>JBBPOJ010001229.1:0-15423 GCA_038091395.1 Leccinum rimulosum | reverse complement strand
ACAAAAAAGCCTTGTGCAGGCAATGAGACAAAGGTCTTCGAGTCAGTGACAGTTTCAGCCTTGTCATCCCGAGAATGAGAACCAGATGTTCACCGTCAAAAGCAGTTGTAACTATGTACTGTCAATATAGTTTATGTGAAAGTCAAGATAACACTTGCAAGGAGCTCGCTGGTGAAGGTTCAGCTTCAAGTGGTGGTAATATAGAAATCAATAGCTCACGGAGCCAGTGTGTTGAACGATTCCGGATCATCCAGACCAGCAAAAATGTGTTTATATGCTATTCAGGGTTCAGCGTAAGCGAGAATCCAAAGGCTGTGATGTCGAGAGACAAACTTCCACTGATGGTCATGCCTTCATGCAGCGTGTTTGCTGCCCTATATGGTGTCGATAAAATCGTAGACTGAAAGGATATGAACTGTACCACAGAGCGGCTACCTGCCAGTGGGAAGCTTGTTGTATCAACTACAGTGGTTGAGAAAGCTTACTTACGAATATCTTGATTCGCAATGGATCATCCTGGTAACTGAAAACAGTATCAGTGGCAATAAGACAGTTACCGGAGTCCTTCGAAGTAGAACAGTCCCCATTTGAGGACTGTTGTGAGCATGATTTTGAAGTTTTTTTTGGTGGGAACAAAACCATTTTGACTGACATGTTTCTACTTTGAAGGACCCGAGTGCAAGAAATTAATGACCTACTGGATATAATAGAAGAATCTGGTCGGAAGATAGAGACGTTAGAGACGTGTTTTGTTCAGAACTGGTACAAAGATGATGGGAACAACTACTCACGTTTGCATACATGCCATACTGTAGAAGACAGTGCAAATGACAGAGGAAAGGTAAATACAACCATCCACCTGTGCAACCGGGACAGGAAAGGGAGACTCGGACATGGCTTAAGGTATCTGAAAGCTCGTTCACAAGCACTGGCGCCCATAAGTGGCCCTATATACCCAGGCAGAAGTGAAACACATTGGTGTCGTGTCACAGATCACTGCACCCATCAACATCAGCAGGATAACAGTATATGATGTTACTGCTTGGCATTGCTCTTGCAGGCAGGTCATTGATTTTTTTCGTAATCTGCAATTGAATCCCACTGCCAGGTGGCTGAAGGCAAGTATAGTAATAAAACTGGGAAAATAAAGAAGCAACATACACTGAGTCACGAGTGTATTATAACAAGTTTCACTTCAGAGCATAATTTTATCATGGTGGTCTGTTCGTTTCGCCAATTTCATGTTTGTTAGCAACGATTTAGGTCTTGCCACTGTTTCTTTGAATTGGACAGGTCGCATCGGCCACGAAATTTTCACTGGACGCATCAAGATGTCTTGGGGCGGTGTAATCAAAGTGAGCAGTGGCTGGATCGAAGTGCTTACAAAGTCCGCAACAGCCTGTTTGAATCATGCCAACGATGCACTTTGATGCCCGACAAGCTGCCTTGATAACGCTCACTCTCGTTCTCTTCCTCGGCACTGTCTATTCTGTCAAGAACAACACATTCCTCGACACATCAGATCCCCTTCTCTCTCACCTTCCCCATCACCTTCAAAATACCGATTACTTCGCCAACAAGTCCAACATCCTCAACGTCCTCTTCATCAAGCGCGCCTGGGGCTGGACATCATTCGCCTTCCTCTTCATCTGGATCACCAGTCCACGACACACCCAGACCCTTCGTCGCATACTTCAGTGGGTCGTCGCTTCCCTCGCATGGCTCACCTTTGCCCGCTGGTTCTTCGGCCCCGCTATCCTTGAGCGCGCGGTCGTCCTCTCGGGTGGGGAGTGCACCGTTGCCCTACCATCGGGTGGCTCGTTTGCCGTCCCACTCGAGTACTGCTTCTCCAGGACCTCACTCGCGCCCGAGACGCACCCTGGCCTGTTCGCATCCCCGTGGGTGCTACCCGAGGTTGGCACGTGGTGCACTGTACCGCGGCTGCGCAGGGGCCACGACGTATCTGGGCACGTGTTCCTCCTGACCATGTCTATCCTCTTTCTCGTGGGCCAGATCAGGCCGGCACTGACGAGGAATACACGAGCTCCTGCCGCAACGTGGTCGGGCTTGTGTCCACGGATGCACAAGTGGTCGGTGTATGCCGCACTGGGGCTTGTTTCCCTTTGGTTGTTTGCGCTTGGGACGACGAGCGTATATTTCCATACGCCATTTGAGAAGCTGACGGGATACCGTGCGTGGCCGTGTAGTATTCATCTGTCTGTCTGTTGTTGCTGACCCATTCCATTCACATAGTGCTAGGACTGGCGGGGTACGGTCTGACGTTGTTGATTTGATGCATGCCAACTTGTGATGGTGGACTACGACGATAATATTACTTGTCATGTAAAGACGTCCTTCCTATGGACGAGTGTATGCTCGATGATAGCGATGTAATTTTTGGTCAGTCTGACTTCCATCGTAATATATATTAATCACTACTTCTAGTTGTACATAGAGTGATGATAATGATCTTCCTTCTCATGCATATCATCTCACATCAATCCACCAGGTTTACACTCAAACATTTGGCAAAAACACACACTCGGCACACCCCGCCTACTTGGCGACCAACTCCCCAACCACGGGCACTCGCCTCAGAGACCCAGTTGCTGCGATTGTCTTGTCCATACACTGCCTCGCCTTCACCCTCCTCCTCCGGGGTGCCGCCATACTTATTACTCGTAAAATGTCAGGAATTTGCAGCTCGGGTTGGGCCGCTCGGCGGGTCACGACTCGCTTTCTCGGAGCCCCTTGGGCCAGTTGAGGGACGACCTGCTAGGGCGTTGAGGATTGAGTCGATCGCATACGCGCATCCGCTGCCATATCCAGGCTGGAACTCGGTTACCGTTTCGCGGCTAGCCGCGTTCCAGACGATCACCTGGTTGCTCAGTCACAATCCACATTCCATCTTTCGACACCACAATGTTCTCGACAGGACTCCCAACGACTATCAGTGTCCAGTTCTGTGTCATCTTCTGCGCCTTAGAACAAAAATTCCCCGGCGAGGAATGCGACAGCCTTATTATATCACCTCGAAGCGCCGTTGCTTCCCTTTCTCAGGCTCAGATAGAGCGATGCTCCGACTCTTTTCTTCTAGTCAGTATCATCGTCTCACCTAGTCATTGAGCTCAGTTCCTCACCAGCTATTGCCGAGGAGACGAACGGAAGACAATTCAACCAAGCGCCCGCAGCAATTGAAGTGATTGTGCGTGAGACATTTGAAATCGCAGTGTCCCTCCCTCATTTCCACTGCTTTGATGCCAAGCTAAGCTTGCCTCCAGCTCTTCCGGGGGGAAATGATGGTGAGTTGTTCGATTTGCGACATCATCCTTGAAATCGATGGGATACGGCATCTAACGACCAACCCAATATTCCCAGGAGTCATTTTGCTGCTTGATCTCATTCTGAGTTCGTTGGACAACATACATCTGGTGTTTCAACATTGTTCCTCCTACGTCAAGCTATCTACTTACGGATTACAGACGCACAAGTTGATGTCCCAGGAAGGTTTTGAACGCTATGTTGACTCACCGTGTCAAGGATTTGTAGGCCCCTAAGGTCTATGTGTCGGTCCATGCACATGTGCGGGCCCGCGTCCGTCTTTGTATACTAGGTTTCCGTGTCGACCCCCCTTCTTTCCTCAGTGTTGTGCTTCTTGATTCTGGGTACTGTCACACCCGTTTTTCTTTCTACGTACTCAGCTCTTCTCAATTCTAGTGATCCTTGCGCTATTCGTGGGCGCGCCTCGGTCTCCGGTGAGCCTGATACGCCGTGGCGTTCTCCGAACATCAAGGCTGTCTACAGTGGGCAGAATAAGGGTTGTTTTGGGCCTGTGAAAGCTCCGGTTAGCAGACTTGGATGCGTTTCGGTATGACAGGCTGACCGTTCGAGCGCCACTGGAACTCTTTTGGCTCGTACAGGCATCCAGGCACTGGCATCCAGTGACGCCGCAGTCACAAGTATAAATACAATATTGATCCGTGAGTCTGCTTTGCATTCAGCATCCCCCCACGCGATGTTCGACTCGAAGACTACCGTGACGGGTGCCTTGGTCCTTATATGTGTCCTAGTTCTATGGATCGGAAGACGAGCTCTTACGAGTCGAAACTCTTGTCCATTTCCCCCTGGACCCCCTGGTTTACCATTTATCGGAAATGTGATCGGAATCAACACAGGCGCCCCATGGTCGACTTACGCTGACTGGGCAAAAACATACGGTAAGCTACAGTACGTCTATTTCACCTCATTTAGTGAAGTCTACATCCATGCAGGCGACATAGTTTATTCCAGACTGTTGGGGAAGGAAATCATCATCATCAATTCGGAGAAGGTTGCCAAGGACCTGATGGAGAAACGGTCTAGTAACTATTCAGATCGTCCCTACCTCATTTCCAACGATTTGTTAGTTCTTCCTTTCTTATCGCACCGCTAAACTTGATTTATTATTCAAGGTGTGGAGTGGCTTTCGCTTCTTCCAATTTGCCTTATGGCGATCGATGGCGCTTGCACAAGCGGTTGTTTCACCAAACGTTTCGGCAGGACGCGACACCCCGATTTTTGCCTTGCCTGCAAGAGAGGTCATGTTATTTCCTCCGGCAGTTGTTGGATGCACCTGAAGAACTCGACAACCATCTATTCGAGTAAGAATGTCAGAGAGTATACAGATAGATCCAACTCAACCTTCCATTAAGATACACGGCGTCTGTTATCCTGAAGAGCACGTATGACTATGACGCAGTGTCTCGCAGGGACGAGATCATTGACATTGCAGCAAACATTTTAACCGTTATTGTTCCTGCTGCCCGCCCTGACATAGCGGTTATACTTAGTGCATTCCCATTCTGTGAGTCACCTGTTGTTCGATTTTAATCATGCGACTCATTTATTTTCAGTGCTCCAACTCCCCTCGTGGTTTCCTGGTATGTCGTTTAAGAGGGAAATGGCGATGGCACGTGCGGCTACAAAAGTGTACCTTGACCGTCCGTTTGAATATTCTCTCCGGAAAGCGGAAATGGTCATTTTGATTTCTTGCCTCATAAACAGACTGAATACTAAACACATCCAATAGCCCAGCAATAGCGTCTCGCCGTCTTTGGTACACGACGGACTGCGTCTGATCGAAGAGAAAGGAATCCCGTTCAAGGAAACGTGGATGAAGGCACTCAAGGAAGCAGCTGGGACCGCATTCTTGGGTACATTGACATTCTGGTCAGCCTATCCAATACTCACTCATACCATCCAACACTAGGTGCATCAGAGACTGTGTGCAACATAATTTCTATCCTAATATCTACTACTGACTGTCAAGCACAGTCCCACTCGGTCTTACTGACGTTTTTCCTGATGATGATGTTGAACCCCGATGCGCAGGAGATGGCTCAAGCACAAATAGACGCTGTTGTTGGCAAAATCAGGTTTCCGACAATAGAAGATCGACCGTTGTTGCCTTTCGTAGATGCTATTTTTCGGGAGACGCTCCGATACAGCCCTGTCGTCCCACTGTGTGAGTGATCCTGTCTCTTCATCAGTTCATCGCATCAATCCTCATGCATCGTGCAGCGGTTCCTCATGTTGCAGTTGACGATGATGTGTATGATGGTTTCTACATCCCAAAGGGTGCTTACTGTCCTTTTTTCGTTGCTGAGCGTGTACTGACAATACTTTCAGGTGCTGTCCTATTAGCAAACCTGTGGTCAGTGTGCTATACATTTTCGTCGAAATAGATTTTGATACTCTCCGACGTGTCTACTAGGTCAATGGCGCACGATGAATCTAGGTATTCTAACCCTCACGCATTCATCCCTGGACGATTCCTCAACGAAGACGGTTCCCTCAAACCGAACGATGTTGAACATATCGCGTTCGGATTCGGCCGACGCATGTGTAGCGGGAGACATTTTGCAGACGCATCTGTGTGGTCTGTGATTGTCAAGGTGCTGGCTGTATTCAATATATTGAAACCACTGGACGAGAACGGTGTAGAAATCAACATCGAACCCAAGTTTTCTAGTGGTCTCACCGTGTGAGTGATGGTCCATCTCACTCAATCTAACTTAGGACTTGGTGCTGATACTCTGTACAGACACCCTCTGCCGTTCAAGTGCAGAATCGTTCCCAGATTTCCTGGGATGGACGCTAAGAAGTTGGAGGAGTTGATTGCTGCTAGTGTTCCTTAGTACCTCTTTCCTTCATGATTGAAAATTCTTCATTTGACGAAATGTATGCGGTGAAATGCTGTCACCACTGGCCCGAAAGGGCCTCTTCCAGCACCACCACCTATGGGAATCCTTTCTCTTTCCTCCATCTCCCTTCTTCGAGCAGGAAGTCCCCCTAACCCCACTCGTGCATCCGAATTGCCAACCGATCTATCCAGGGTCGCGCCCCTTGCACGCCTCTGGCACCTCTACAAGCCGGCCAACTCCCTCGATAGGGTGTAATATCGGTAGCTGGTACCCTACATGGCCTCGGATGGGCAGCAGTCGGGGCAGCCTCCTGACGAGAGCTTTCGCAGGCCCGAAACCGCTCTACTTAACCCGACGCTCCCTTACCTGAAACCCGAGATTCGGTCCGAGTAGGGTGCACTCTTCAACAAACCCCAGAGCGGTTACGACATTATCGTCGATAGTGACGCAGTCGGAATACAACTCAAGCTGTAGGCACGTTTTGAATAAGACCTGCTGTATTTTGCAGCAAGATCAAACGCGTCGTGTTTGAAACCCTTTCCAAGTTTGACGGTCAAGAGAGGTGACCGTTGTCGATATCAAACAAAGCAAATCACCGGGCGAACAGGATGTTATGGATCGCATGGCCATATTGCACAAGGAAGACATAGTAACGCTCTGTCGAGCACTCGCGACTCCCACGCCTACTCTCGCCTGTGCCGAGGACACTGGGTGGAGGACGTGTCGCAGGCTCTCCCTCTACGCAAGCGGTTCTTGAAGTGCCATCGTATGTGTCCTGTATCTGCCCGCCCTTGCGTGCCGCCGCGCAGACCCGATTGGGCCAGCTAAGCGAGTTCACGGATACGCATGCTAGGGATCTACTCTTGTCCGACAGGCTGCTGTTTAAGAGTTGTCCGATCCAGTGATCAGATCTCATCGCGCTCGATGCACTCGCGCAGATACTGGGTCTGTACACCAATGCGATATGTACGAGTGGAGCTCGACGCTGTGTTGTCCGTCGCTCCGTTTGCGGAAGGGATGATGTGCCACTCCGACCGCCAGCCAAAGGTGCGCGTGCAAAGAGGCGCTGAAGCATCTAGAGGGGCTGCACAATGTGCTCCTATTGTACCTCTGGCTGTCGTTTCGCAACGTGATGGCATTTTACGACGCGGACGAGGCGTATGCGCTGAATGTAGCGTGTACTCGAGTGGCGTCTCCGGCAGGTGTCTCCGCATGCGCACGGACACGGGAGGGGAGTCTTGGAGGGTGTTGCAGATGCTCTGACGCGATCGGGGGAAGACAAACGGGATTATCGGCATCGATGGAGGGCGAGGGTGGGTAGGAAAGATTGGGTAGCGGGGTAGCGGCTGCGAAGATGGTTGCGGGGAGTGCGGGGCGGTAGCTTGAGGCGTTGAAGAGGAGCTCATCTTTGTTGTATCCTTGAATAGATAACTCTCCTCTCTCAGCAGACGCCATTCTCAAGACACGCCTTACAGAGGAAAGAAATATTAGGAGTCTAAGACGAGATAGATTGAATGAGTCAGGGTCTGACCGCCCACTAAAATGACTCAAGGAGACCAGGGCATTCGAGACAGTCAGTACTGGGACTGACAAAAGTGCCATATCAGAGAGCATAGATTGAGAATTGGCCTCGTCCGGGAGAGGGAGGACAACACGGGATACGTGAGAGCGGACATGTTGTGCTGTGAGATAGGTAAGTTTATTTCGAACTATACTCCGTGCAAACGCGGGAACACAGACATGATTGTTCATTATTATCATGAGATATATTTTCAGGAACGTGCCTAGGGAGCACTCAGATGCATCTGCCCCTTTCGCACCAGGTTCTGTATCACCCTTCTTTCGCGCTCTCTTGAATGTCAAATATGACTCACACCAGTGGTTCGATCACAATCAAGGTGTGTGAAAATGGGTACTGGGTCAGCCCGTGCCTAAGCGGGTGACGTGTCTCCTGGACCAACGGGTGGGTACGATAGGGAAGATTTGCGCCAGTCGAAGTTGGTCTGCAATCACGTTGCTAGCTCAGTTCTGCGAAATAACAATCAGATAGTGACGCCGAAGCATGGATTCATGGAGAAGATCTGAGGAAAATGTCACAACGAGATGAGAGAAACCGTCCTCAGAATCCTCCACTGATAGGTGGGGTATCTTAATTAGATATCACGATAGCGAGGTTATGTACGCATAAAGGCGAGCAAGATATCGATGAAATTGAGCGCCCAGGGCACAAGGTACCTGCGTGAGAGTGGATGAGCGTGCACGTGTATGCCAGGTCATAAAGGCGTGCTGTGAATGAACGACAAGACATTCTCTTTGTACTTGACCTGGTATGTTTTCCAAGTTGCGCCCAAGGAAGAGGAATCATGGTGAGTAGTTCGTAGGCAGGGCCATGGATGAAGGGCGCTGACAAGAGCACCCAGAGCCGAGTAATGCGAACAGCCCACTTCCCTTGGACGGTGGTCAGCAGGCAGTGCAAACATCGGCGACCAACGAAAGAGAGGTACAGACGGATCCTCAGGAATTGAATGGGAAAAGCTCCACCTCCACCGACGCGAATCCAGTCAAAATCGTTGCTCAAGATTGGATATGTTCGATCGTTTTTCTTCCGGATGGGCATGCCGTGAGCGGAGGATATACAGGGAAGATTCGACAATGGCGAGTGGAGGATGACAAGGAGGTGGGGAAGCCAATGGACACGGTTGAGAGTCCAATTTCTGCCCTGGCAGTCACACAAGATGGCAAGTCGATCGTGTGTGGGACATTCCATGGTCAGGTGATCATCTTGGATGCGACAAACCACGAAAAGGTGGCCGAGTTGAAGGCACATAACGATTGCGTGCGTGCATTGGACGTTTCAGCAGATGGCACGAAATTTGCAACAGGATCGGATGACAATACGCTCAGTGTCTGGTCCTTTTCCGATGGCCAACGACTCCTCGGCCCATTCAAACACGAATATTATGTGGCTGCAGTAAAGTTCTCTCCCAACGGACGACTAATCGCCACCACGTGGGATCGCGACTCTCTTCGCATCTACGACGGTAGCAACGTCCTCGCAAACGTTTCAATTCGGGTTGGCTCGCCCTTGAACGGATCCCTCGCCTGGGCCAGCGACTCGAACCGCCTCTTTGCTTTGTCCGAAGACGGTAACATTCACTCTCTCGACGTGTCCACCAAGAAGACGCTCGCGAAATGGCGCATTCACAGCGACGACAAACCAAACTGTATCGCACTGGCATGCAACGACACAATCATCGCAGCCTCCGCTAATTCGTCGCTCTCACTATGGGACACCAAGACATATCAACAAATTGGGAACATCATACACCACTCCCACGACATCAATTCCATGGCCATCTCACCAAGTTACGACAATATTAATATTGTGATCGCTGCCAGTGGAGGCAGCAACATCTCGATGCGGAATCTTTGTGACGTCCTTCCCTCGCCTTATCGCGATAATGTGAGTAACATTCCTTGTTTAAAATCACGTCCTTCAAGTTATCAATTTGTCCTTGGCCGCTCCAGGTGCGCTTGGAGCAAATCCGGTGTTTGAAGGTCGAAAAAAACGATCTAGAAGACACGGTCCAGTCCCTACGCGCACGGGACTCCCGCCAAAGTATGCTTATTAGCTATATGACTCTGCTGTGCTGATATTCGTTTCCTCCAGAGGACAATATGGCGACTCTCGAGAAAACTGTTCAAGAACTACGTAACCAGCTTGCTACATGCGACCGGGAAAAGGTAGAACTGAACGAAATGATCAAGTCCCTTCATGCGCAGAACGAAACCTCAAGTGCGTTCTCTCCGCCTTCCACGAAACTTCGTTAACACTCCCATTATTAGATCGCAAAATCACTCATCTTGATGAATCGGGCAAGGAACTCCGCAGCGTGCTTGGAGCATCTCAAGGATCGGTCGATCGATTGACCCGGACCATCAGGGCACTACGCGCATACGTTGATCCACCCGAAAAGAGCTCAGGTGCATTTTGGACCATCCACGAGTGATGGTTCTCTAATCCGTTTTCAGTACATATTGCGCAAACAATAAATGAGCTCGAGCTTACCATTCAAGAACTCGGTAATCAATGCAAATGTACACTCCGTGTATACGACAAGAAGCATGAGTGCGAAACATTGTACGCCGACGGTCGCATATATGATGCTGCACAGCATCTTGCGGACGCGATGACTGAGGATCTGTGGCATGATGAACCAGTCACCGATTGGTTGAAAGGTGAGCTTGTGAATCTTGTCCTAGAATACTATATTCAATCCCTGCCCTCAGAATTCACAAACCGATGTATATCGAGGCTTCGAGAGATCGGAAATCAGGCGTCAAGTTCCAAGAAACATGAGGAGGCTCTTTCAGCTTACTCTACTGTCTTGTCGCTTAATCCCTCGCATCCGGAAGGTGTGCTGACGGGATGGGCGACAAATATCAGTGACATCATAGTCAAATGTTGCGAGGCTCGAGTAGGATTGTTGGAGGATGAAATTATCAACGCCACCCAGGTATAAATTGATCCGCGCGGCATCCCGAGTTGACGGCGCTGACTGTACAATCAGATCACTGAACGCGACCCATCGACCTACGAGGGGTACAAAAGGAAACATGCAGTATTGCACAGCCTAGGGCGTTACAAGGAGGCGTTTGAAGCATTTGAGACGATGTTGTCGAGGATGGAGAAATCAACTGACCCACAAGCTCGGGGTAAGTTGTTCTCATTCATGTTGCGCAGACGAGCTGATATTGTAACGATAGATATGCGGCGTTGTTATCTCGACACGACTCCAATGATCCAAAAAGTCATCGAACAGACAACCCGTGTCATTCCCCATGTTCTTATCGACACCACCACTGGTCGTCTCTTTGATAAGACAATGCAACAGGCAGCTTTCGAGGAGTGCTCTATGTTCAATCGGTTGCGGTCGTCCATGATTACCCCCGATCGGCTCGACCATACGCGCATCCAGTGGGAGGTGGAGAAGTTCTATGAATATGTGATGTTCTCACACAGGTGGCAGCCATACGAGCCATCGTTTCAAATGGTCGAGAATACCCTAATCTATGGACTCCCTGCATCTCCCGCGAACGACAAACTGATCAAATTTTGCAAGCTTGTGCAGTCTCGGTGCTTCCGGTGGGGATGGAGTGATACTTGCTGTGTCAACCAGAGCGACAAGGGAGCTCAGCAAGAATCTGTTGTTGCTATGTTTCAGTGGTATCGTCGCGCGGCGCTCACGATCGTCCATCTTCTCGGTGTCCACTCCAGATCGCAGAAGAAGGGCTCTCTGTGGAAAAGTATCTGGAACACTCGTGGATGGACATACCAAGAGTATGTCGCGTCGCAGGTCGTACAATTCTATACGGAAGATTGGAAGCCATACCTTGATCTCGACATGTTCAATCACAAGGAATCGCCCCTAATCCTCTCCGAAATGGAACAGGCAACTAACTTTGCTACCCAGGCCCTCGCAACGCTTCACCCAGGGCTGACCAGGGTGCGCGAGAAGTTGTACTTGGCTTCGAGTCGCGAGACGACGCGGGTAGAAGATATCGCATATTGTCTATTCGGTATCTTTGATGTCTCACTCCCGGTCATATATGGGGAGGGCACGCGAGCAGTCCGTCGTCTTCTGGAGTACATCTTGACCCAGTCGGACAACGTCACACTTCTCTCCTGGACTCGGGCTGGAAACTCGAGTAGCAGTGCCAATAGCTACCTCCCTCCCGACCTCACTGTCTATCACCGGATCGAGCCCCCTCACGTTCCACAGCCGATAAAGACCGCCGAGATGGACGGGATGATCATGGCCTTGCAATCATCCTTGCCTGACCCCTTGCTCGCCGTTCAGTTGTACGAACGACTGTATGACCTTCCTCCTCTTTCGATCATCACTGGTCGACTCCACCTTCCTGGATTTGTTTTCTCCCTGACATCCCTTACCGCTATCAAAGCGAAATCTGGATTGGACTTGACCGTTCATGTTTATCATGCCACTACTCCCTTCCTAGGTGACATACACATTGAGACCAACGACGACTTGGTCGGAATGCACGGTTTGATGCTCATCCATCCATGGATCAGTCCCCTTCTGGACAAGGATTTCTTCGGTGGAGCTCCTCAGTTTGATCTAACCATGCGTGCATTACGGCTAGTCGTTCGATTGAAGCAGCCGTTCGGTGCGCTGTTACTTGCTTCGGAGGGGCGCGTGCTGTATAAACGTGTTGCGACGGACAGTTTTATCAATGTTCAGATCCGGGCAGAGACGACGTTGGAGGAGTTGATGGACAGCGTGCGGATAGTCGACGTCCAATAGTCTTGCGTTGTCGGTTTTTTGGATATCGAGAGACGAACTCGGTTGTATTCAACTCTCTAGACAAGGATGTAGTATCCCACACTTTCGGAGCTAGCTATTAGCGAAGTGACTGGCGAAAAATGATTGATATCGTGGGTCAATGGACGTGTTTTGTAGCAAAGTTGTGTTCGTCCGTCTGACACCCCTCTCCGAGGATTAGGGTCGGGCGGCCGGCCGTGAGAGGGCAACGATCTACAGTACGAGTAGTGGCGGATTGAGGGAGCGGGATAGTAGCAGTTTCGAGCCTGCTCTCGTCAGGGGCTCCGCTACCGCTGCCGCCGCCGGTTCCAGCTACCAATCTTAAGCCCTAACGCTATTAGTAGTGGCAGGTGAGCGACCCCGGATAGATTGGTTGCGATGGGGATAATAACCAGTGGGTAAAGGACTTGGGTAGCGCCGCGCTTCGCCGGCAGAAACCTTGTTTTTCTGGTTGAGCGTGAACTTTAAATACATATATAATCACATAGTAAAACATGATTTGAACGTAGTAGAGGAAAGCATATTCAATTTGATGAAGCACCTCAATGAAGCATACATAAAAGAAGAAAACAGTTAGACTTGGACTTGGAAGCGTACATACGACCGTACAATTGATAAGAAAGAGTATAATTCATCACCATTTGAACCATCAGACTTTACGGACAGTTAGATGAGTTGTGAAAAGTGAAAGATGATGAATGTACCTTGAGTAGACGAGGATGCACCCGTGTTTGATTCAAGATCCACTTCGCTATCCATCAAGGGTCTCACCCCGAAACGTCTCCTTTTGTATGGACTTGATGGCAGCTCGTCGGAGCTTCGTACAAGAACCATTTCGCGGCACACAGCATTGAAGACATGTCGTTTGTTCGCCTTAAGATGGTGATGGTTCAATGCGAACGATATGATTGCGGTTGAACCAGGAAGGATCTCGATATACTTGGAGGGGGGGATAAGCGAATGCTCGAGGTCGTAAACGGGAAGTGGATTGATGCTGTGCATGTCGGCGGAAATAAGTTCTTCCAGGTTCGCCTGGCAGCGATCACTGACAGGCCAGTTTGTGATCGAGTAATCGGCACCAAGTTCTGTCAGGGTGGCATTGCATGAGAACGAGAAGTGAAATGATAGTAATGTAGGGTAATGATTTACCTGCTACGACGTTGTCCTCTTGTTCGAGCACACTGGCATCGTCGCCAATTTGTTTCTCCTTTTTCTGATTTAAAGTAGAAAACATCGGCGGGTGAGCGATAGTCATGCAATCCAGAATAAAAAAAAATTACGAGGAAAAGAGGGTGGATCATTTTGATGGATCCCCAGCGGCCAGACTTTTGAAACGAGCGAATGATAGAGTCCTCTTTGTCCGTTTCAATGAGATCCTCGAACCCTTTGAGATTTTTGAACACTGTATCCATGTCATTCGACATGAATCGGAAGTCGTCCTCAGTCGGAACGGTGAGCTTGCAACTAAGTTTGACGTCTTCGAACTTTGATTGGAATTTATTGGTCGGTTGGTATGCGCCATCAGGACTCAAGAAGCAGTCGGAGCGACTGATTTTGAATGTACCACGAAGGATGAGTTCTTCGTTAGTTTGAGCGGATATGACTCTGGTACACGACCTCGTACGCGACCAAGAAGCAGTCGAAGAATCACAACGTTTCAGCATTAATGGCAAAAGCCTTACTATACCATGAATCCCATTCCGATCATATAGCTAGTCTCCTGGACCGGAATCGGTTGTTGATTTTTCGTTGTCAACAAGCCATCAATCGAGAGATGGAATTGTCGGGTCCTCAAGTTTTATCATATATCATGGGATACGGTGATTCCATACAATCTCATCATTACGTTCCCCTTTATTGGACTTCAGTTCAAATGCATCTCGAAGAATCATTTTCAGACCTGAAACCAAGACGGTCTACGAGGTAAATGAATGATCTAGGAAATCTATATTGAAATGACTAACAAAAACTTTGAACAGTGAACTCGAGGTGTCAGAATCAGCTGAAAGAGACTCGACACAATCAGATTCGGAAGATAGCGAAGACGAAAATACATCTCCTGTGAGCAAACAAAGAGATATCCACCTCGTTGTTTTAACCTCTAATTGGCAGGAAACGGTCACGCTAGAAATTGGAAATGAAGGACAAGTTTGTATACGTTCTTCTCAAATCGACAACTATCAATTTCGAGGGACAGAATTGGAGACAACTTCTTTCATTCGATTCATCATCGACACATATGAAGAACATATACCATCGTCAAAGCGTCATACCGAATCAGAATCAGGTGAACCATTGTCATTGCCACGACGAGGTCGACCTCCTCACAAGCGTAGTCTCTATATGGAAGAACATCCGCACAGCAAAACACATCGTCTTGTCATTCGACCTGTAGGACATAACACGCTGCCCAACATCATAGGGCCTTTTTTTCCATTGCCGAAAGACCCAGCACGACGATCGTTATACTGTGCATCGATGTTATCAATGCTAGTTCCTTGGCGAAAGATACACAATATCAACCCAAATGGAGATGACTGGGAGGAAAGATTTACAGATTTTTTTACCCATGCCATGCAACAAGAGAAAGACTTCATAGCAGGTGTTGACTATTACTATGAATGTCGAACGGCGGTGATGAACAAAACGCAAAATCATGGCGTCGTCGAGGATGTTGAAACAATCATATTCATTTATCATGTGATTGTTTATGTCATCGGTCTAGAACTTACTTCTAGACTATTCTTTCATTTTCTATGATGACTCATTCGTATTACTCATACTTATCTTGCTTACTGATCAGCTTACTGATCATGACTCATATATCTTACAAAGCATGACTCAGAATGACTCATTGCTTATATATCATGATAAGAGTTCTTTACGCTATTGGCTAG